>OVAO01004438.1:0-10221 GCA_900406285.1 Biscutella auriculata
TGACCAAGAACTCAGGAACGAGATTCTTAAGGAAGAACATCAGTCTAAGTTTTCGATACATCCGGGGTCGACGAAAATGTATGAAGACTTGAAGCGGTATTATCATTGGGTCGGTTTGAAGCGGGACGTAGCTAAGTGGGTAGCGGAAGGCCCGAGTTGCCAATTGGTTAAGGCAGCGCATCAGGTTCCAAGTGGTCTTCTACAGAGTCTTCCTATTCCGGAGTGGAAGTGAGACTTGATCACTATGGATTTTGTGACAGGATTGCCGATGTGCAACGCGAAAGATGCAATCTGGGTGATTGTCGATCGGTTGACTAAGTCTGCACATTTTCTGGCCATTAACCGAAATGACAACTCGTAAGTCTTGGCATAGTTATATGTGCGAGAGATCGTTCGGTTGCATGGAGCACCAGCGGGTATAGTGTCAGATTGTGATGCTAAGTTATGTTCAACGTTCTGGAAGTCGCTTCAGAACAAGTTTGGGACGAGGGTTAATTTGTCTACAGCATATCATCCGTAGACAGATGGGCAGTCTAAGAGGACGATTCAAACACTTAAAGATTTGTTGCGAGCGAGTGGGCGAGATTGGGGCGACAAGTGGGAGAATTACTTGCCATTAGCTGAGTTTGCTTACAACAACAATTATCAGGCTAGTATTGGGATGTCACCTTATGAGGCGCTTTATGGTAGGCCTTGTCGAACACTCCTATGTTGGACCAAAGTGGGGGGAGCGTAGACATTTTGGGCGTGACTTGGTTGAGGAAACTACGGAAAGGATCAGGGTACTTAAGGTCAAGATGAAAGAAGCTCAGGATAGGCAGAAAAGTTATGCGGATAAGCGTCGAAAAGCGCTTGAGTTTGCAGTGGGTGACTTGGTATATCTGAAGATGGTTACTTATAAGGGAAAAGATCGAGCTACTCAGAATGCTAAGTTGAGTCTGAGGTATATGGGGCCATATCTGATCTTGGAGATAGTTGGACTGGTTGCTTATAAGTTAGATCTTCACTATGACTTCATTCCACAATGTGTTCCACGTTTCGATGCTAAGGAAATGCGTCAAGAACATAGACCATGTGGTAAAGGATCCGCCGTCGGATCTGAGGGAAAATCTGATTGTGGAATGTGTTCCGGTTGAGATCATTGATCGAAGGGTTAAGACGTCTAGGCGGAAGAAGACTCAGATGCTTCAGGTTGTTTGGGATTGCAATGGGGAAGAAGAGGTTACGTGGGAACCGGAAGAGAGAATAAAGGCGAATTTCCCTAAGTGGTTTGGGAAGCGGGTGATTCCGAAGAAGATCCGAGGATGGATCAAGGCCTATGTGGGGGAGACTTGTAACACCCCCGTCCCGGTAAGCTGACTGGACCGGGGTTGGATTGGGCTATCGAGGAAATCGATTGAGCCCATGTTCGCAAGGAAGTGATAATTTTCACTAAATGTTGGATGGATTGATGGAATCAGTCAAGTGCTAGTCGAGGCTTAAACGATTTGGAGAGGAATTGCTAAGTCCGAGGATCGAGCCGGATAGCCGGGAGTGTTCGGTTCAGAAAGTTTCTATCTTGGGAATGTTTCCAAATGAGGCAGGTTCCAAGTGAGGCAGTTGCCAAGTTGAGCAGTTTCTGAATTAGTCGAGTTGTGTGAATCAGACAAGGATTAGATGATGTTAGATCTTCGGAGTTGGTCCTTGCTGACTGGGTCAATTGAGTGACTAGATCAACCAACTGGTCTGAGCGGATAGATCAATTTCATCGGTTAAGTTGGATCTCGCAGTTTGAGATGATCAGTCCTAGATTTAAGGATTCGGTTGCGTTGGCTAGGGTTTTGGGCGAGTGGATAAGGTTGGGCGTGCAGAAGCTTCTAGAAACGGTATATTCCTGGACTGAGTTTGAATTGGGAGAGAATATTGTGGGTTGTTGGCATATTCTCTAGGGTTTTGCAGTATAGGGAATATAGGGAAGTTGTTCCGTTTTGGAGCTTCCCTATTTATAGAGACCCTCAGCCCTCTAGTCTCTCATTCCAACCTCAGAGAGATCCAGAGAAAATCGAAGAGAGAGCCGCCGTCGCCGAGAGCCACCGCCAGAGTACTTCCGCCATCGCCGAGTCAGATCGGAGACCGAGTTAGCTGAGTGAGTCAACGAGTTCAACGAGTCAGCTGAGTCAGGTCCGAGTTAGTCAGTTCAGTCAGATCAGTCTGAGTTCCACCGAGTGCTCAGCGAACCAAGTTTCAAGGTGAGTTCGAGACCCCTTGCTTGATCTGTGTGATCTGGTCCGGTCTGTGCACTTCGTGGGGTCGGACCAGTCCGATGTTGGTTAAATAGATGATTGTTTGTTTTGATCCAGTCAGGTGTATGATCAGTGTCCTAAACCTTTGTGGTTGTCTGATCCTGGAAAGGATGTTTTGTGGGCCTTTGTGGCTGTCTGATCCCGAAAAGGGTGTTTTGTGGGCCTTTGTGGCTGTCTGATCCCGGAAAGGGTGTTCTGTGGGCCTTTGTGGTTGTTTGATCCCAGATAGGGTGTTCTGGGCCTTTGTGGTTGTTTGATCCCGGTTACGGTGTTCTATTATAGGCTAGACGAATTTTCGGAACGTGGTGCGGTCGCGGACTGATTGTTCTCTAGTGTTACCCGTTATGTTTACCTGATAGTTGCGCGGTTTGAGTGGGTCGGGATGACCGAACTCACTAGGCAACTTTGTGTTACTGAACTGCCTTCTTTGTGATTGCAGATTTTTCAGGTTCAGATGCTAGGCAGTGATGCTTGTAGCGGCCGCGAGGAGTCAGGCGAGGATCGGAGGATGGGATAGATTTATCTGGTTAGCAAGGTTAAGTATTTTCGGAATAATAGGTTGTTGTTTTGCGAACCTTGTATACTTAAATCTTGCTTGTTTTAGTTAACCAGATGGAATAAATGAGGGTTTCAGATTAATTTATGAAAGTTTGGCTAAGTATAAAAATAAAACTAGAACTGGAAAATCGACTAAGTAATTTGAAATAAGGAAATTCGGGTTAGGGTTTCACAAGTTGAAAGGTGGTTTTGGTTGGGTTGGCTAGGGTTTTGGGCGAGTGGATAAGGTTGGGTGCGCGGAAGCTTCTAGAAACGGCATATTCCTGGATTGAGTTCGAATTGGGAGAGAATATTGCGGGTTGTTGGTATATTCTCAAGGGTTTTCGCAGTAGAGGGAATATAGGGAAGTTGTTGGCCTTTTTGGAGCTTCCCTATATAAAGGGACCCTCGACCCTCTAGTCTCTCATTCTAAACTCAAAGAGATTTAGAGAAATTAGAGAGAGCTGCCACCGCTGAGAGCCACCGCTGGAGAACCTTTGTCATCGCCGAGTCAGATTGGAGTCTGGGTTAGCTGAGTGAGTCAGCGAGTTCAGCGAGTCAGCTGAGTCAGGTCCGAGTTAGTCAGTCAGTCAGATCAGTTCGGGTTTCATCGAGTGCTCAACGAACCGAGGTTCAAGGTGAGTTCGAGACCTCTTGCTTGATCTGTGTGATTCGGTCCGGTCCGTTCACTTCGTGGATTCGGACCAGTTCAGTGTTGGTTAGATAAAAGATTGCTTGTTTTGATCCGATCATGTGTATGATCGGTGTTTTGGGCCTTTGTGGTTGTCTGATCCCGGAAAGAGTGTTTTGTGGGCCTCTGTGGATGTCTGATCCCGAAAGGGTGTTTTGTGGGCCTTTGTGGTTTTCTGATCCCGGAAAGGGTGTTCTGTGGGCCTTTGTGGCTGACTGATCCCGAAAAGGGTGTTATGTGGGTCTTTGTGGCTGTCTGATCCCGATTAGGGTGTTCTGTTATAGGCTAGACGAGTTTTTCGGAACATGGTGCGGTCGTAGACTGATTGTTCTCTAGTGTTACCCGTTATGTTTCCCTGATAGTTGCGAGGCTTGAGTGGGTCGGAATGACCGAACTCACTAGACAACTTTGTGTTGCTGAACTGTCTTCTTTGTGATTGTAAATTGTTCAGGTTCATATGCTAGGCAGTGATGCTTGTAGCTGCCGCGAGGAGTCAGGCGAAGATCAGAGGATGGGATGGATTTGTCTTGCTAGCTAGGTCAAGTAATTTTGTTTATTAGGTTGTTGTTTAGCGAATCTTATATTACTTGAACCTTGTTGCTTTTATTTATCCAGATTGAATAAATGAGGTTTTTAGATTTATTGCATAAAATTTGGTTAAGTATGGAAATAAAACTAGAATTGGAAAATCGACTTAATAATTCGAAATAACGTAATTCGAGTTAGGGTTTCACAAGTTGGTATCAGAGTGCGGTCGATTCTACTACTTAATTGGGTTAGTAGATATACATCTGTCCGATCTCCTGACAACTCGCAGTAAATTTTTTGTTCTGTTGTTTAAGTTAAGCAGGTTATCTTAAACATTTGGATTTTGGCCTTGTATATGATCAATAGAAATATCCAAACTTTGGCAAGAAAGATTATGGATGATGATTCATCCGAGGAGCGTCTAGTGCCAGACACTTGAATAGTAAAAATCTATGATTTGTGAGAAATTGACTTTGTTATAAAACATGAGAGTACGTGTAATTAGGTGCATGCGTCTCTTTTTACGGTCTGAATTTGGGAAAATTTTCTATTAGGCCCCTTCATAAACAAACTGTCTTTTCTTGCTTCATTAGTTTTTTTTTTTTACATTTCTCGTTTCTTTTGGATGATATCTTCTTGTCACTGTTTTATAATACCTGTAATTATTGTCTTAACTAGGGATGTTAACTTTGGGCTAAAACCCAATGGGTACCCCATACCCATTAAATATTGGGGGTAAAAAAACCCTATATTTTTTGCCAAAATCTAATATAGGTTTAATTCGGGTTAATCCTTATAACACTTAAACCCGTTCGGGTTTACCCTATCGGGTTTCGGGGTCCCATATGTGTTTTTTTATTAGTTTGGTGCAAGGTTAAACGATATATTTTTGATTTTTAACCCTAAATCCCTAATTCTTTATTTCCCCATTCGATCTCTCTTAAGAATTTCCATCGACGACAGATTCTTGATTGTTCTTCTTCTTCATTATGTTTTAGATCTGTAAGTGAGTCTCTCTCTTTCCTTTCTCTCCTCTTTCTCTCTTCTTATCTCTCTGTAATTGTTATTTGTTAACTATTTCTTTATCTCTGTAACTAGTTACTTCAAGGTTGAACATTTATCAATTTCTTGCTGGGTTTTGAACAAGGTTAGATTCACACCCTCTTTTCCTTTCTGGGTTTTCTGCGATTTTAAGTTTACTATTGAGTTGGAACTGATGGCGTCTTCTTCTTTACAATTTCGTTGGAATTTAGTACTATGGAATTTTGATGGAGTTTTGAATTTTTGTTGGAGTTTAGTATGTATGGAAATTTGAAATTTTGATGAATGTTCATGTTTGTAAAACTGAACTTGTTTTAGAGTTAATATTCACAGATCTCTTGTTTAGTTTATACATTACTAAGATCAATTTGATGAATGCTCATGTTTAATATACTTATGCAAATGTCATGCTCTCTGATGTATAACAAGCTTCTGCTGCAACTTGTTTTGTTTTTAAGGGTGGGATCATATGTGTCTTCGTGAATATTAAAGGCTATAGAATTGTATAATTGTAATATATTAAAGCTTCTGCTGCAGCTTTATGGCAATATCACTTTTTCTTTGCCTTTTCCCATTTGAGAATCCTCCATGAATACTAATGTTTTTGTTTGTCATCGATACCAAACCCATGATAGTTCATTAAGCTATCATTGTAAGGTTAATTTCTAATTCACATGTTGAATTTCTTATGTCTTATATTCAATTCTAGCTTGAAAGGAAACCACTTAAAACGTCATAGTTTTCAACCGAAAAAGATGTGTGGGCTTAAAATATAAACTTCAACTATAAGAGATCTATCATGTTTGTATTGTTAAACCAAGATATATATTAGATTAGGAATCTTAAGACATAAGCGTAATCTCTCTCTTGTATTTTTTAGTTTCTGTTTTTGTTGAGTTGTTCATCAACTTTGGGAATATTAAAGCTTCGTTTCTGTTTCTGCAGAATGGATTTAGAGTCTTTGGAGACCATAGCAATTCTAAATGCTGAGAATGAGCAGTTGATAAGAAATGAGGAGGATGAAACTCAAGGAGTACAAAGCCAAATTCAAAGAGTAGAAAGTGAAACTCAAGGCCCTCAATTTCACTCTAATAAACGCTTAAAAGCTTCTGTTTGGAAGGAATTTATACCCGTAGAACTAGAGGAAGATGGAAAAAAAAGAGGTCGTTGCATCCATTGTAATAAGAAGTTGATTATAGAAACTAGTCAAGGAACTTCAGCTTTAAAGCGTCATTTAAAGTGCTGTCCCAAGAGACCTCCAAATCTGAAAGAAGAAAGACTCTATGATCCCAAAGTTGATCCTGCTATGATTAGTGAAATCATAATTTATCATGATTTGCCTTTTAGATATGTTGAGTATGAGAAGGTTAGGGATAGAGATAAGAATTTGAATCCTGATTGCCAGCATATATGTAGGCAAACGTTGGGGTTGATGTCTATAGGAGATATGAGTTAGAGAAAGAAAAATTGAAAAACCTGTTTGCAGAACATCAAGGTCGAGTTTGTTTTACAGCAGATATGTGGACAGCTCGTAGCACTGTGATGGGTTATATTTGCTTAGCAGCTCACTTTGTTGATGATAGTTGGAGACTTAACAACAAGATTCTAGCATTCTGTGATATGAAACCTCCACATACTGGTGAAGAACTGGCTAGTAAGATTCTTGGTTGTTTGAAAGAATGGGGTTTAGAGAAAAAAGTCTTCTCTCTGACTTTGGATAATGCTACTAATAATGATAGTATGCAAAGAATCCTTAAGCATCGTCTTCAGATGATTCCTGGTAGTGGATTGCTATGTGATGGAAAGTTCTTTCATGTGAGGTGTTGTGCACATATTCCTAATCTAATAGTGAAAGAAGGATTGGAGTTAGCCACTAGTCTTTTGGAGAACATCCGGGATAGTGTAAAGTTTGTGAAAGCATCTGAATCAAGGAAAGATTCATTTGCAGCATGTGTGGAAAGTGTAGGTATTAAGAGTGGATCTGGGTTATCTTTAGATGTACCTACACGTTGGAATTCGACATATGATATGCTTGCTAGAGCACTGAAGTTTCGTAAGGCATTTGCTAGTCTGAAAGAGTGTGACAAGAGTTACAAATCATTGCCTTCAAAAGATGAATGGGATCGTGGAGAGAAAATTTGTGATTTGCTTAAACCTTTTAGCACCGTCACCACTTACTTTTCAGGAGTAAAATATCCCACAGCTAATGTGTATTTTATACAAGTGTGGAAGATTGAGCTGTTATTGAGGAAATATTCTAGTTGTGGTGATGCTAATGTGGAAGAAGTGGCTAAGAGAATGCAATCCAAGTTTGCAAAATATTGGGATGAATATAGTGTTGTGTTAGCAATGGGAGCGGTTTTAGATCCGAGGTTGAAGTTGCAAATACTTAAGTCAGCTTATGATAGAGTGGATCCCAATACTTCTTCTGAAAAAGTTGAAGTTGTTAAGAACAATTTGAAATTACTTTATGAGGAGTATCAAACCAAGTCTCGGGTTTCTTCTTCTAGATTTTCAGCAACTCCAACTCCACATGAGATTCTGACAGAATCACCACTTGAAGATGATTTAAACTATGTAAGTATATCTTTCATTATTACACTACAAAATTCTAATTAACTCTTGTAAGTTATCTAATACATTTCTCTTAAACAGGATCTCTTTGAACTTGAGAAGAGCATCCAACCTGGCTTGGATAATGTGAAGTCGAATTTGGATATATATTTGGAGGAGCCTAGGTTAGATTCAAGATCATTTACTGATATAGAAGTTTTAAACTATTGGAAAAACAATGGACAACGCTATGGTGATTTGGCTTTGCTAGCATGTGATTTGCTTAATATACCAATCACAACAGTAGCGTCAGAGTCTGCATTTAGCATTGGAGGTCGAGTATTGAATCCTTACCGAAATCGTCTCCTTCCAAAGAATGTTCAAGCACTTATTTGTACTTGTAACTGGCTTCGTGGTTTTGCTGAACTTGAAGGTAAAAATAACTAATAGTTCACATATCTTATGAAATATCAGTTTCTTAATTAATTCATATCTATGTTCTGTTCTAGGTGATATTGAAGAGAATTTTGATGATGAAAATGAAGATGCTACACAGATGGCTAGTAGTTCAGGAATTTGATATGGTTAAGATTTTATATTTTTATTATCATACAAATTTGTAATACAAATTTGAGATTTTATTCTGAAATTATAGATTTGGTTTGCAGATTTGAAGATGGCGTTGGTTCTGCTGATTTTGATTCAACAGATTCGAAGATGACATTGGGTTCTGCTAGCAGATTTTTATTTTATCTTTATAATATGGAATGCACTTATATTTTGACTACATTAATTATTATGTTTTTGCACATTATGAATCTTTCAATGGAACAAATTCTTTTTAAGTATTACAGATTTAATATTTTGATTTAAAAATTCAATTTGGGTTACGTCTATATTTTACATCTTAAAACAAAAATATTAAAAGGTTATAAAATTGTATAATTGTAATATATTATAAGAACATAAATTATATATATCTTACAGATTATATAATTGTAATATACATAAAAACAAAAAATATTAAATGAATTAATAACTAGAAATCGGGTACCCTACAAAAAACCCAAAATATATGAGGTACAATTCGGGCTCAACTATTTATACTATAATTTTCGGGCTTTTTTCGGGCTCGGGTTAAATATGGGCAGGCTCATTTCGGGTTCAGTCTGGGCTGGGCTAAATTACACTGTTTTAACATCCCTAGTCTTAACAAACTTAGTTGCAATATAAACCCTTACTTTGCCATTATCTTTTGAAGCAAAATGTAAAATGACATGTCCATAATAAAACTCGCATTTACATACTTTAAACTTTATTTTTAATTCAGCTTAAACCGCTTTTGTTTCGGATTAAATCCGCGTGTATATCTATTATATTAAAACAGAATAAATTTATTATAAAAAATAATTGTAAAATATTTGTTAGGATAACTAGAAAAATATTTAGTTATAATAATAAAATTCATAGATTTTTTTTAAAATATCATTAGAAGAACATTTTTGTTATTTATTTTTTAGGATTAAATGATTCAATAATATAGTTTCACTATAATAATATATTATGATATTTTTTAACTATCCCTAAGAATGTCTTTTGTTAATTTTTTTTTAGGATTTAATAATTTAAAAGAAATATTATGATTACAATTACATCATAATTTTTGCCTCTTATATATTAAAATAGAAGTCACTGAGACCACATGTCAATGTCAAGGCTGCAATTTTTCTACGTTATAAAATTTAATATCTTAAATCTATAGCCAAACGTATTTATATTTAATTCTTTTTAATTGATTATTATTATTATTCATGTTATCAAACAATATATTATTAACAAAAACTTTCATTATTTATAAGAGAAGTCATTGGAGGCTAGTCCACAATGTAGATTTCTAATTTTAATTGATTATTATTATTGTTCTTGTTGCCAAACAAATATATTCTTAATAATTTTTTTTTATAATTTAAATAAATACTTAACTTATTCAAACCATAAAAAATAAGATTAACTTATTCCAATAAATAATACAACATATCCGATTGAATTATTATATAAAAGATGAATATTTGAAAAACAATTTAATAAATATATTTAATAAAGTTAAAACTTTAACAAAATCTTTTTACGATAACAATAAAATACGGGAATAACTGGTCCTAACCTATTTATATTTTATAGGTTTAGACTAATGATTTTAGATATGCATATAATTTTGTATCCATACTTGTATAGAAGTAATAAAATAAGTTTCAAACATAGATTACAATAGTATATATTTACGTGTACAGACATATGCATCTTTTGAAAGAAAATGTGAAAATTCTTTATCAAGATCGTTTAACCTTTACAAAACTGCTCAAAGTCGCTTGACATCGATCTATTTTATAATTTTAATTTATTTCAAACTTAAATCTCAAGCTTTGCGATGTAATTTAACCTCGTTGATATTGGTGACTGCATGGCCACCAAAAACCGGTACAACTCCAGAAGCCTGATTTGAAGGATAACCGATTCGGTTTTGAACTGGTTATTCTCTCTTGATATGACATTGCAACATCTCAACACACTGGCCAGCCGGTTTTTGAG
>OVAO01004440.1:0-10220 GCA_900406285.1 Biscutella auriculata
AAGGCGATTTATGGCGATTTCCAACGATATGAAGCGATTTGTATGATTGGCACAAATTGCTACAAATCGCAACCGCCCACAAAAGTTGCATTTGCGGGTAGTTGCGGGTGAACCAATCAAGCTTTTAGTTAAAACTATTACTCTCTTTTTGTTTTTAATTCGGGACAGAAATACTAAAAATATTTACAGTAATTCAAATAGTAAATCTTTCCCAAGTTACCTCCATTTTTTAATTGTTACACCAATCTCATATATAAAATGAGAACATTATTATTATTATTTTTCCTATAAAATTATAATTACAACATAGATAATAGGATACATTGGTAAAAAATATCTTATGCAGTGTAAAAGTTATAAATTCAATTTTCATTGCTGTTCAATTTTATATATTTATCAAAATAATATAATTTTGATATTTATATACATAAATCTATATATATATAGGCTTGTATATTGATTATGATTTGATGAATTTATATGTAAATTATCTATATGAATAATATAATTGTAAAAATTGTTATAATTAATTTAAGAGTTTTTTTTACAGATAATTCTATATAAAATCATTATTTTAAAATTAAGTTTAAAAGAACACTCTTTTGAGTAGATCTAGGTGAAGCCAAACTAATGTGGTTGAGGTATGGAGAATGGTTTCAATGGAGGTGGAAGATCGTTAAAGATGGAAATGACAACAAAAATGATAGAATAGAGGTGAAATTGATGGTGATATGGAGATGGAGTGGATCAAATGAACCGAAAAAGTTATGAAGACACTCTTGATACACCAAAGTTTTTTAAATATTACACATCAAATGGGCATAAGAGATATGACACACTCTTAAGTTGAGCTTCCATGGAGAAAAAATTCTCACTTTGATATTAAAATGAAAGTTAAAGAACAATGTTTGGAAAACAAAGGCTTAAAATCTAAAGGCACAAAGAAACAAAAGAAACCCTAACAAATGGGTTTAAAAATGAGCAAAAGAAGCAACTTTCAACTCTGGTACGTACCGGTCAAATATGACCGGTATAAATGCCGATATCGAACGCGCCTCTTCATAGTGGTTGGTACCAGTCTGATGACGTCGGTATGGGTGACCGGTATGGAGGGCTTCGACTCGTTGAGACAGGTACCCGTCTTGGATGGCCGGTATGCACACCGATACAGATCAAGCCATTCTTCTTCGTGTATTGACTGGAATGGCCGATATGAGCAAATGATCTGAGGCAATGACTCGGGTTAGGCCAAGCTTCCTCTTCGGGTATCGGTATAGGGCAAATGGTCTGAGGCATTGACTCGGGTTAGGCAAAGCTTCCTCTTCAGGTATCAGTATAGGACAACCAATACATCACACTGATACAATGGTATTAGGGTGAGGAGACCAGTACAGAACACCGGTAGTGATCCTCCGCTTCTCCTCTTGATTCACACTTAGGCAATGAGAAAGTGTCCAACTTAGCCTCGTTAAAACCCGGTTCGGTAAACCCTTTGGGACAAACCCGAACATAGGAAAAAGAGTGTTAACTTGGAACCCACTAAGGTGAACCACTTGAGCAACAAGGCTATGATGACTCGAATGATCTCCATTAAGCTCCAATTATTGCAAATGATCTTCAAGTCTCTTCAAAATAGTCTTCATATGCGGCTTAAATCCTTCTACAAGCTCGGCTACAAGTTTGCTCAATACTCCTCCTTTAACTTCACGTTTGAAGCTTGTCATACTCATATCAGATCTACCTAAAGAAGGAGAGGTTCTTAATTGAGAAGAACTCCAAACTCAAGCCACGTATAAATGGAACATTCCATATCACCAAAAATATCAATGATAACTCATATCACTTGGATCTTCAAAGTAAATATAAAATAAGTCATAACTTCAACGTTTTTGATTTAATGTTTTTCACTACAGATGAAGCAGATTCGAGGACAAATCTTTTTCGACTAGGAGGGAATGTTGTGATCATGACCAACAAGGAACTAAGACCTGAACTTGTTGCTGAGAAAGGAGAGGACGCCTTGGAGATGCCCATTGATCCAGAGCATGGAGAAGACACCTTGGAGGTGCTCATCGATCCAGAGCATGGAGAGGACGCCTTGGAGGTATCCATTGGTCCTATGATACAATCCAAGATCAAAAAGTTTGTTGGAGCTTTTATGCACGTGTTAGGATTTTAGAAGAGCACACATCACACTTAAAGTTTGAAGACACATATTATGTCATTCATTGTATTCAAGTTCAAGATGTGATTCAAGTTAGAGGTGTTCAAGTTTGTATTTTCTTTTAATTTAGTTTTGTCTCAATGAATTTTCTAGACCGGATTTTAATGAGGTAAATTGAACAGTCACCTAAACTTAGTATAAATCACAAGGAGAAGAGCTAAGTTCATTAATTCAAGTCAAAGAAAAAAAAAAGCTCAATAAGCTCTACATCCAGACTTAGCCTTTTGTTTAGGGTTTCATTTAAGTTTACGTCTTAGAGCATCTCCATCGGTATCAAAAGTGGGGTTCTCATTATTAAAAATAAATATTTAANGTCTTAGTATTCAAGTCTTTATAGTTGAACCATTTTAACCTAGTTATTTTTTTACCAAAATCGAGTTTTACTCAAGATCTTTTCTTACTTCGTTGGTGTGTACTATCCTTTAAAGACTTTTTGATGTGTAATATCAGGAAACTTTATGTGTATTAAAGATTTCCATCACTCATGTAATTCCTATTCGATTCATTTCTTCATTCATCAATTCATCACCTAATCAACCACCCTTGCAGTCATCATTTTATCATTATATTACCATATCACTTTCGGATCATTTTCATCTCTTCCATCAATTGGATTCATTCTTCGTAAAGAAAATTACATCCTCTAAACACAAATAAAAGATAGGGTTAATAAAAACCCTAAGTAATATAAAAACAAAACCAAATTAAATACATAATTTCTGTAAGTATTATTTAATTATAATAATAAGTTTTCAATTTTAATACAATAAATTTTAAATATTAATTAAATATTGATCCATATACACGTTTATCAAGTTCAGCCAATTACTAGTGTGATTAATACTGTCTAAAAGTAATAAAATATTGATTACTTAACTACAAATTTAATTTATACATTTATATAACTATACTAAAATATTAGTTAAAATATAAATTAATTGACTATAATTTACTTAAATTTCTTGAATAGTTTACGTTGAGTTGAAAGAATATTGATATTCTTTTTTAGACGAGGTGACATCTTTTCTATAAATACAATATAAATAAATATATTCGAGAAAAAATAATTAGTTATTTAAAAGGAAAATCCATAAAATATAAATTTTGGTTTTTAAGTTAAAATAATAAGGTTTCTGAATTGTTTTTCGAGTAATTCTTTATATTAGAACATAAACTTCTTCATGTGGAAGATAAAAGGGATGCCAACCCCTTAAAAGAATTGATGCCCATGGTTAATATAATATATATGGAAGACGAAAAATGATAAAGTTTTCAATGGAAAAGATATAACAACGAAAAAATGAATGAGAAGAGATTGAAGATGGGGAATAACAGCGAGACACTAAGCAAACCACCTTGAACCCCCATAGCATAACTCGTCAGATCGATGCATCACGGACAAATTATGAACAAATTAGTGGTCTTGGGTGGTTCCTCAGGGATAACATGTGGAGGGTTACTGGGTTAGTGTGAGCTCAAGAGCTTGTCGGATAATCCTCTCTGCATTCCATGCTGAATTAGATGGATTACTTAGGGCCATGGAATTTCTATGTGAGGACATGATTCATTATATCGTATTTGAGACGGATTGTAGAAATTTAGTGAAATTGATTAAAGAATTAGATGATTGGCCAACTTTTCAATCTGAACTACTATATTCACTTAGAATAAGAGATTTTTAATTCTGTTATTATTCGTTTAATTTCACGTGACCAGAATGTCCATGTCGATACCTTTGCGAAAGACGCACAAAAATGTGGATTAATTTATTCTCATATAGATCATAACATTTCTAGTGAAGAATATCGTATGATCATTTTCTTATCCGACAACCTTATTAATTTATAGAGTTTTATAGTAGAAAAAAAAAAATTTGAAAACTAATTTCTCTGACAATTAAGAAATCAAAATTTTCATAATTTTGATCGGTAAAAACATATTTTCCTTAGAAATAGATTCAAAAAACTGATGCAAAATCTTCAACTCTATGACGTAGGGAGGAAAAACTAAACTCATCTCTCTGACCAAGACTTTGAACTATCATTGATTTAGCTCAATTTGTTTGGAATAAAGTCTTGTTAAAATAAAGAGTAATTTGTCTAGTATGACAGTATTTGAGAAGAAATTGTCTATTTTGACACTTTGGAAAAGTATTATGTGTTTTTGACACTTTGTAGAGAAAAAGTGTTTTATTAGACAAATATTTTATAAAACTCTACCGAAAATGCCATTCTCTTCTTCTATCGAAAGTATTCTTCTCTTCTAGTTAGGGTTTTCATTATTTTTGGATTTGGCAGAAAGTTTATTTCTTCTCTTCTTCGCTGGAAACTCCGAGCCTCAGCCTCCTCCTCCGTTGCCGGAAGCTGATTGTCCCGTTCCGTCGGACCAGCAGCCAATCAATGAATTCCAGTCTCTCTCCACCTCTTTCTCTTTCTCTTGGGCTTCGGGAGATCTTGTCGAGTATTCTTCCAAGCTTTTCATCACCGGCGCTTCTTTCGCATTTTTCGTGGGGCTACCTGTTTGCTGGTTCGGATCCGTCGGACCCGAATTCGAACCCGTCAAGCGAATTCTCGCCGCCAGCTCTAGCGGGATTTTGGTAGTCACGCTTGCTGAACAGTTGGTTCTGACCTAAGCTCTCAACAAGACTGCAATTGAGACTAAGTCGGAAAAAGCCTACAAAAAACTGAAGATTTCCATGTTTATAATCGTTGTCTATTTCCCACTGATGTATTATATCGTCAAAGTTGTAGTTTAAATTCGGTTAAATACATTGTTTCTAAATTCATGCTTCTAAATTCGGTTGAATACACTGCTTTTAAATTCACGGTTTTAAACTCCGTTATGCATGCTATCTGTTTTAAATTCACGGTTCTGAATTCAACGATTTGTGGTTCTCCTTTTATCTTATCAAATTCAATGATTTCTTGTGTTCTATGAAAAATTAAACTCACAAAATACAATAAATTGACACGACAACCACAAAAATGCATACACCAAAAATCAATCTCTTAAAGGTTTCTATAACATAACTATAAGATTTAACGGTTAAGTGTTACGCAGCATGCTCGAGTTAACATTTTCATACGAGAAATAACAAATACGCGTTTTCAAATTGTTGTTGTTATCTTATCCCTTATGTGTTTTTGCATGTTCTATGAGATCATTTATTTGTGTTTGCTTTTTTGTGTATGCATTTTTGTGGTTGTCGTGTCAATCTATTGTATTTTGTGCGTTTAGTTTTTCATAAACACAAAGAAATCATTGAATTTGATAAGATAAAAGGAGAACCACAAATCATTGAATTTAGAACCGTGAATTTAAAACAGAGAGCGTGCATAACGGAATTTAGAATCGTGAATTTAAAAGCAGTGTATTCAACCGAATTTAGAAGCGTGAATTTAGAAACAGTGTATTTAACCGAATTTAAACTACAACTTTGACGATATAATACATTAGTGGGAAATAGATTGCAGTTTTGCTCGATTGCAGTTTTGTTGAGCGCATATGATGACGAAATGGCCTTACTCTCGAGTCTTTTGGATTCCTTTTGATCGCTTCAGTGTAATGTCTCACATCATCATGATACTTCTGTTCCTTGAAAAACTGATTACCTGTATTACAAACACCGCCGCAGTATGTTCATCACATACAAAACATATAACTGCATAACAAATACCTTTCTCACGCTCCTCGTAAATCTCAATCACAGGCTCATAGTCTTTTGAGCATTTAGCCATCTCAGCCTACCCAGTTCCTTTCCTAATCACAGGCTCATAGTCTTTTGACCACAGATCAACGAATTCGTGTGACCACAACTCAAGCAAAAAGGGTCAGAAAAATATTCAACAATATTTCTTATTCAACAATAAGAAGAAATATAAAACTCTCAACCTTCCACGTTAGAAACAGCACAACCTTGACAATGAAAGGGTCCGAAAAATATAGAACACTAAGTAAACACAACCACATGAGAAAATTCCATATGATGAGTTAAACTATCAGAATTTCCAACTTTTGCAGTCTTGTTATTGTTAAACCCATCTATTCTATCTAAAAACATCAGGCATATCGATAAAAAACATATTTGTTTTGAAACTCTCAAATACGTAAATATGAAGCACACCAATCAAATACTTCGATTCAGGATCTTGACCAATTGAAGTATTGATCTTCTCAACGAGCCTGCATAGACAGTAAAATAATAAGTTTATTTCTAGTGAAATACAACTCAAACTTATTTCTTCAATTGAAAAGAAATAGCTACTGAGAATACCTTCGTGAAAGGAGTTTGCCGTCAACAACACATCTCGTCTAGCTGTCGGAGAACCAATTTTACTTTCTCAACTTTGTCAATATACCATAAAGTTTTCATTATTGAGACGAAGAGAGAGTTTAGTTAACGAGAGAAATAGAGAAATTGAGTCGTGAATAGAGAAAGAGATTAGTTAAATAGAGTTTCAAAACTCTGCCATTGTTGCAATCAATACAGGAAGAGAAGAGGTGAAGAGGCTGAAGAGCACCTCAATTAGGACGAGCTCCCTATCAACCATGGGAATTAGGTCTACGAGCATGGAGAGAGAAGCAAACGCCAATGAGCTCGTCATCGTCTTTACCGTCAAGTCATTCAAGAGCTTTACCGATATCGGAATCAGATGAAAGAGAGAGATCGTCTTCATCATCTTCAATCTCCTCTTCATATTCTACAATCGGAGAGATAGTCGGCGGCGACTCTGGTACCAATTTCTCCATCGTTTTTCTTCATAGTGAAGCGGCGAGATATGGTGAAGAGCTCTTGTCGAAACCCTCAACCAAAAGTAATAGATTTTGCTTTTTATTTTTATTAGTTAAAGAAATCAAATAGTTAGAAGTTCAGGAACTATTTCGTAATCTACTATAACAAAAGTGTTAAAGAAAATTTAAGTGTTAAAACCGACGAATAGTTTCAAAAGAGTGTTATTGTAGACAAAAAGTTCTAAAATAAACAATGGTAAATAATGCATTTCTAGTTTAGAAAACGATAAAGTCAGAATACTTTATGGAAAAAGTCACTATACTTTTGAAAGAAACAATCCAAATTTATCAAAAAGAAACAATCCAACAAAAGAAGTATCTTCACTCTATATATTTTGCAGTTCTCGCCTATTAGACGTGGTTACCTTTATTTTACTCTTCCAATATAGAGTTTTAAAAATAATGAAAATGTTTGTTCTAGTAATCATATTTATTTATTTTTCGAAAATAATAATTCTAAATATATTATTTTTAATATTTAATGTTATTTTCTAACATAGCATTTTACTTTTAAATTAACAAATTCAATTCATTAATTTATTTAGAAAATATATTAAGCAAGATTGATATTTTTATAGAAAATTTCATTAAAACACATAAATAGAAAATTGATATTTTTATTTAAACATCATATTTATTGTACTTCTCCCATAAATTGATCAATGAGTTTAGAAATACGAAATAAGTTTCTTTGTTTTTTATTTGTCTATCGAGCAAAAAAATTTTAAAATCAAGTATTTTCATCTTTTGATATTTCAACATCCGGAGTTAGAGTTCTCTTCCAACTTCAATTGGCGTGTTAAGATCACGTTCATCCTTGATTCTCATGTTATATAAAATTATATATGTCGTCATTATGTCATGTATCACATTATAGTTGTGTTTTAAAATTTCAGTTATTTTAGTAACTATATTTTAAATATTAATTTATGTAAATTTAAAATTATATTATATATTTTTTTAGATGTAAACTGATAACTTATTAAAATTAAGGAGTTACTTTATAAATAAGAAAGTTATATTGTAAAAACAAAGAAGTGAATAGTTATTTTTTTATTTTTAGAGGAAAATATAAATCATTATTTAAATATAAAATTTTAAAAAGAATATAAAACACCAGTAAAAATGTTCTTATCCTTGCTTCTTAAACTTTTCACTAGATTTTCCTAAAGCTACACAAAAATGTATTAATTAAAAACAAGCGTTAAGACTTGATTGTGACAAAGATCTTCATTGTATCTTGTGAGGTTTTTGGTTTTAACTTTTAACTGTATTTACCATTTCTGATACTGTTCAACATATACTTCTCTTCAACACCTGAATCTAATGAAATCATGTTGATACAAATATACTTAATTAGGCGTGTGATGGTAGAGGGCTTAGAGACTCGCTTCATCAGAGCGGTTTGTGCATGGATCTTGGTTTGATTTGAGTCTGGTTGGTTTCGTTAGATTTGGTTCGGTTTAGTTAAATGTCATCAACTTGTTAAAGATAAAAATTGATCATTTAGTAAGTTATATTAACTGAAATAGGTTAGGCAATGGTAATAAAATGCACATGCCCGAAATTATACAATTCATGTTAGATTTTTATTTTATAACTAACATTAACTACTCATATTTTAATTATAAAAATAATAATAGCATATAGTTTTACATTGATTTGTGGTTTGATTTAAAATTTATATAAATAATAAGTAATATTTAATTAGTTAAATATTATTAGGATTGATATTAATTTAATATCGACATTTTAAACATTTAATAAAATTGTTTGTACAAAAATTTATGATTTTGATATTTATTGGTATTTTGTTATTTGAAAATAAATTTATTTTGCGTGAAATTCATAATTCGTTAAACTTAAAAAATTTAATATTTTTTGATTTAACATAGGTAAAATGATTGAACCGGCATATTTCAATATATGATTAATATATATAATTTTGTTGGTATTTTTATTTTAAAATAAATATATTTGATGATATTTGTAATGCAAAAAATCTTATATTTTAAAATATTGTTTGATGTAATATATACCAATTAAGTTTAAACATTGATTTTCTATTCTTTATGTAAATATCAAGAAGAAATTTTTTGAAATATGTGATATGTATTATGCTGTAATAAATATCGGGTAAAGTATTAAATAATAAATCCTAGGAGGTCTTCCTCTACCAGCATGTTTTTGATTAAATATGTAATTTTAATATTTTTAAAAGATTATTAAATATTTATTTAAGTTATTAAATTTTAAAATTACAAATGACAAAGAGATATTTTAATAAAAAATCGTGATATATTATTGTAAAAAGTAAAGAATATTCTTGTAAAAATTTTTTTTAAAAAACCGTGATATATTATTGTAAAGAAATAATATTATTGTAGTCAAATAGTTAGATAATCATTAGTGAAATAATATATTATGACTATTTCTAATAGATAAACTCTAGATATATTAGGATATACAATTATATTGAGAAGTGTTTTGACCATATTAATATTGATATGATGTGTTTCATTTGTGGCTCTCCTCTTGTTACAAAACTGGATTTATAACTTATATTTCTTCAAATTTGAAAGTACAAAACGGTGTTATTAAACATAGGTGAACTTAACATTATGACATAAAATAAAAATGCTCTTTGTTTTTTTTTATTAAAAATTTCGCTGACTGTTATTGCAGATATCAAGCAAGCTTTTCCAGTTATAACTTGACAAATTGTCAAAAACTCTCTGAGCATCGTCGAGCTGCATTTCTTGCTCCTCGTCAAGAAAGCCACTAAGCGGACATGGATTCCATAATTCTTGGAGCAATTCAAACGATGATCCCTAAAAGAAAATGGAACATAACTGAGTCAAAGGTTCTCTAAAGTTTGTGGTTTTAAAGGTATAAAGAAAGATAGTTAAAGATTGAGATTAATCCACCTCAGATCCTGAAGTTAATCCTTTATGAATTTGCTCAATTTCACGACCAGAAGAGGAAATCTCTGTGGCTTGACCTTTAAACTGTACTTTGCAGATTGTATATGTCATCATCATCTGTACAATTCAAAAAGCGAGTTCAGTAAACTCAACGCAAGCATATACTATATATTGATTATACAAAAGTTACCTGATTAGGAGAAGAACAAGTAGAGTGATACTCGTGCATAACCCAATTAGATTTCGATCCACCAAGAATCTTGCTCGAATGAAACACTAAG
>OVAO01004443.1:0-10217 GCA_900406285.1 Biscutella auriculata
CGAGAGCGCGAGTCTTTATTTGATATTCCTAGATCTAGGATTAGCAGAATCCTGTTTGAAGTTAAGCAAATGTTTCCTATCGCCTGTTTCTTTCTCTAGTCCATTTGCTTAGGATTGTTTTACCGCTTGTTTCCCATTTTTTTTTATTTGTTTTACTTTATGCCATCATTTTAGGATTGTTAGTGACAGCATTCAATTCCTATTCTGCGTAGACTAGTTGAACTCTTTATAGAATGATTGACCTAGTGCAACTCTCGATTTGGTTTGATATATACCCATCTACTTCATTTGCAACAACATATATTTTCCTCTGCTCTACTTGTCCATAGTAGCAATGGGGGAAATAATCTGTTTATACCATTTACCAATTCTTGATACCCATCGGTGAATTTGAAGGAATTAGAATTATTTTTGAACTGATTGTAGTCGTATAACCATTGGCTTTGGAACGAACCAACAACGAACATAATGCGTTCAGACAAGAATGGGTTTGGTTTTTGCTTGGAATTAATGATGAAGAGTCTAATATACACAACAATATGCTGTAAAAAAGTAAAATATCATAACCTCAACCGTCATATATTAAATAAACCAGCCATCAATGCATAATGTAACTTCACCGTGAAGTATACATACAACATCGGTCAGACATCCATATTATCCTTGAGGTCCATTTGGCCAATCCTTTCTTTCGGCGACGAGGACGTCAAAGAATGCACTATCATCGGTGGACTCTTTTTTCAGTGGCTGGTCCATGTAATCCCAGAATTTAACCCTTTTCTCCGCATCAACTTCTTCTCGAGGATCATATATTGGGGCCACGACCCTCTAGATAAGCTTTCATTATTGAAACCTCGATTTTTCCTCCTCATCCACATCAGACTCCGGTAACGTTTTGTTCAGATCCGCCTCAACATCGTCGGTCACATCCCGAATCGAACTGTCCTCCAAACTCGGGACTATGACTACATTCCTCTTTACCTCAACGGCCTCTTCCTGCTTTTTCTGCATCTTTCCCCTCATCTTGGCAACAAACTGGTTTAACGGCTGATTTATTATTCACGGTTACAACATCGTCGCTCACATCTCGAATCGAAATGTCCTTCAGACTCGGGACTGTGATTACATTCCTCTTTACCGCAACACCCTCTGCCTGCTTTGTCTGATTCTTTCCCCTCATCTTGGCAGCAGTTGGTTTAATGGCTTATTTTTTATGACCGCCAACAAAACCTTCGCTCACATCCCAAATCGAACTATCCTTCAAACTCGGGACGGTGATTACATTCCTCTTTACCGCAACGCCCTCTGTCTGCTTTGCCTGATTTTTTCCCCTCAACTTGGCAACAACTAGTTTAACAGCTGATTTATTATGACCGCCAATAGCATCCTCGCTCTCATCCCAAATCAAACTGTTCTTCAGACTCGGGACTGTGATTATATTCCTCTTTACCGCAGCACCCTCTGCCTGCTTTGTATGATTCTTTCCCCTCATCTCGGCAGCAGCTGGTTTAACGACTGATTTATTATGACCGCCAACAACATCGTCGCTCACATCCCAAATCGAAATGTCCTTTAGACTCGGGACTGTGATTACATTCCTCTTTACCGTAGCGCCCTCTGACTGCTTTGTCTAATTCTTTCCCCTCACCTTGGTAGCTGCTGGTTTAACGACTGCTTATTATGACCGGCTTGTATACCCTTTAACTCCGCCTTTTTCTGATTTAACTGAGCCTTGTACATCTCCCGTCGCTCAACATTCAGCTTGTGTTGCCTCGTTGTCACATGCTTCGTGGCGGGTGCTTGTTTCTTACCAGGAGAAACACAATGACAAACGAAATCAGGAGAAAAATCATCAAGAGGAGAATCATCAACACCATTTCCAAGCTCTGTAACCAATACCGGAACCAAATCCCGCTTCGATGAACCTATTTTCCCCCCCACACGGAATCTGTCTATTATCCCCCGCTTAACCTTTAAGAGGGGCCCTAGCTGCGTTTGGACTATTAACGGACTATGTCTGCTGTGGTGGCGAGGAGAATGTTAAAGCCGGGCGGTTTTGGATTTTTGAGAGGTCTCTGTGACTTTCAGCTCTTTCACCCATTCCCAGATTATCTTTCAGACGCATATCGACTACTTCTACTACTGCTCGACCAATGTTCTTCTCCATATCAACAAATCTATCATCTATCTTCTGGTGCATATCAATAAATCCACCATACATGTTATGCTCTATACCAGCAAATCGATCATCCTGATCGGCAAATTATTTTCTAAAGTCTTGCAGTATCGCAACTATGTTAGCCATAGCCTCCGTACTTTTCTCCTCTGTCGCGGCTGACTTTCTCTCTGTCTTGTCCTTCTGGCCCTCCACATGAGCAACTTTCTTTTTCTTCTTCTTTGCTGGTAGCTCAGGCTCACCCGAAATTCCAACACTTGCTCTTTTCTTGTTCTGTTTGATATACACATCCCAAAAACCTGTAACAAACTAGCATGTGTGTATGTTGTATGTCCGTTATCAGGTTGACAAGTCTTGATTACTCATTTTTTGAGTAATGAGTTTTGGAGCTTAGGAAGCGTTTTGGAGCATGTGGTCCTTGGCTTTCAGGTAACTTGGTGGTCTCTCCACCAGAACCACATCCTCAATAACCGACTTTGGTTGCTCAACCTGCACAGGCGGAGACCCCACTGGTGGTTGTCATGCCATGAGCAACATGTTCAACATATGCTCCAACAAGTTATACAATGCACCCACACCCAACTACTCTCCTTGGTTTGTGATATTCTTAGCATTAGACGCACCCCGTTCACTAGAACTTCCACAAATTCTCCCGCATTGTTTCCCGCTACCCCATTCTAGGATGACTTGTTACCCACAATCCTTCTCATCCAATTTTGGCTATTCATGACCATCCACATGGCCAAACACATTTTTTCCAGGAAAGTATTTTCCTAAAAAATCACGTATTTTACTGAATTTCTATGTTTTACGAGAAAAAAATGTGATTTCGTGTTTTTCCGGGTAAAAATTTCATTTTCAGTGTTTTCGAGGAAAATGTGATTTTTCTGGGGGGAAAACATGATTTCCATGTTTTTCCAGTAAAACATGATTTTCCAGAAAAACATGTTTTTCGTGATTTTCCAGTAAAAACATGACTTTCGTGATTTTCCGGGTAAAAAATGATGTTCGTGTTTTTACTAGGAAAAATGTTTTTCGTGTTTTTAAAACGTGATTTCCAGGTTTTCCGTGAAAACGTGCGATAAAAACATGATTTTCCAAGAAACGTGATTATTTGTGATTTCCTATGGAAAACCGTGATTTTCTATGTTTTTAGGGGGAAGGTGTGTTTTCTTTGAAGACTTGATTTTCCGTGTTTTCTATGAAAAACAGAAAATCATATATATTTTTTTTCGGAAACACGAAATTTATAAATTCAAAATTAATATTTTGATACAATTTTAATTTTAAATATAAATTTAGATCATAAAGGAATTGTTAAAATAACATGTATCCAAAGGCATATTCAGAATGTACAAAAATGTAGATTGATGCATCCAAATCACGCTTTTCTAGTTAAAACATGGAAATTACGTTTTCCAGTAAAAGCACGGCAAAATACGTTTTCTTCCCGGGAAATCACAAAGTCACATTACTCCAAAAACAAAGAAAATCATGTCTTCTCCGAAAATCATGTTTTCCGAAAAATATGGCAAATCGCGCTTTTTACACGAAAAAATCATATTTTCCAGAAAAGGTGATTTTCCGTGTTTGTCCGAGAGAAACATTATTCTAGTATTTTCAGGAAAAGAGGTGATTTTTCCTACATGATTTTGAGTTTTTTGGAAAAGCGTGATTTTTGTTTTCCATAAAAACTGATATTCCGTTTGTTTTCATAAAATCTTGATTTTCCGTGATTTTCCAAAAACCTGATTTTTCGTGTTTGTAGAAAAACGTGATTTGATTTTACGTGTTTTTGGAGTAAAACATTATTTTCGTATTTTTTGAGGAAAACATGATTTGTAATGTTTTCCTAGAAAACGTAATTTGTAGTATTTTCCGGGGTAAACATAATTTGCAGTGTTTTCTGAGAAAAAACGTATTTATGTATTTTTACGGGAAAACATGATTTTCGTGTTTTTCAGTAAAAACATGATTTTCGTGATTTTCCAGTAAAACATGATTTTTGTGGTTTTCCAGGTAAATAAATGATTTCCGTGTTTTTACGGGGAAATTTTTTTTTTCATGTTTTTAAAACGTGATTTCCATGTTTTCCGTGAAAACGTGCGGTAAAAACATGATTTCGGGAAAACGTGATTTTTTAAAAAAACGTGATTTTTCTTTTCTTCCGCAAGAGTATGAAGAAGAAGCTGTCCGTAGAGAGTTATTGGTTACTAGAGAAACTTTGAACTTGTTGTCTAAGGAAGAGAAGACTTCTGCCATACACACACGGCTCACTCCATATGAGATCACTCTTGCACCGCCTAGAGGATCTTGAAGACTCCACCGAAGAGTATAAAGAAGAAGCTGCCCGTGGAGAGTTGTTGGTTACTAGAGAAGCTTTAAACTTGTTGCCTAAGGAAAAGAAGACTTGTGCCATACACTCACGACTCACTACATATGAGATCACTTTTGCACTACACACGTCCTTGCCTCTCTTGGAGTTGCCACAACACTTATGTGCCATTAGAGTCTTCACGGATAAAGGAGAACCCTCATTGGCACAATCACCACCAGCACCTCCTTGTTTCATCAAGATCGCCATCATGAGATCCCACCTCACTCATGGGTGGATTTGCATAATCACCCACACGACTAAGCCCATTTTTTCCCTTATCTTAGTCAATTTTAACTTAGCTAATGATATCCCCTCTATTGACTTGGGATTGATGTTGATGAATTCGTACTTTACACCATCCTCCTTTGCTTATAACATTGATGAATTTTCAGGTCTAAGGGAGGGTCTAAGAGAGCACTATGCCATGCGGCCATGGATAGATGCCAACCAATATTTTGAGCTCCAACCGCTCCATCACGGCCAAAGGGACTTGACTCCGAACCGGAGCAATATGAGGCCCTTACCGATGGACGACTTCCCACTTGGAAGGTCTCAAGCATTCATTTGACGGCCCAGAGACTTACCACTAGCATTAGTAGGCCGTAATGAAGCTGTAACTCGTGCCTCTTGCACGCCGATCACCCAAGCCGAAGTCATCTTGACAAGGCCACGGCCAGCACCTCCTTGGAGCACTAACACCGCCATCTTGATGAGTCGTGTGTGGTGCAAAAGTGATCTTTTGGTTTTGGTTTTGGTTTTGGTTTTATCCGAAAGGATTTTCCGAACCGGATTTTAATGAGGATAATATGGGCACATCATTACCTAAGTGTGAATCCCCCGAAGAAGAGAATCGTTTTCATCAAGGCGGTTCCACAAGAGGAAGAATGGCCCGACCTGTGCACAATGCCTAAACCAAACCTTTTGGAGCCAAGCCGAGACTTGGAGAGAATTCTCCATCCTTGATGCACGTTTTTGGCTTCTCATTTTAGGGTTTCTTAGCTTCCATCCTTTCATTTACTATACGTATTTTGTAAGAAACTTTGCCACTTTAACTTTCATTTCATTAAAAATGAAGAGTTTTCTTTTTTTTTGAAAGTTCACTCCAATGGTGCGTAATATCCATTGAATCCCTTGGTGTGTTATATCCAAGGTTGGTGTATCAAAGGATTTCCACCTGCTTTGTGGTCTAATTCGTTCCCCCTCTCATCATCTCCATTTCACCATCACTTTCACCTCTATTTTCAAGTTTCGGCCATTTCTTCCCCTTTCCGATTTTCGTCGAGCCATCAACTACAACACCCCTCATATCATCCATAGAAGAACCCCAAAAAGTCTCCCTCCCTTTTGAACTCCACAACACCAAGATCCAAGTTTGAATCTTTTAACCTCTCCATGGCTATGAGATAGATCTCTTTAAGTTGGACATTCATAAAGGTTGTGTCAGGAACTCTAAACAAGACTAACATCTCATGTCACCCTAGCCACTTTGTTAATTTATCTAGTTTTGCAAAATAATTGTTTGCTAACTTGATATCTAACAAACATGATATTATCATTCCAATATACCACTAATCAACTTAACATCAACTCATACTAGCTATGAAAGAAAATCCTAGTTAGATTTAATCACGTTTCTACACGTCTCTCCCATGCTTGTGCATCGACCTATTATATATTCATGAGTGATCAGTACAATCCCAACATTATGATCAGTCTATGCAGATAATCATATCATATTAAATCTTCAACTTATTTACAAGGCTCCATCACCTAAGTCGATCTAATATGTCCATAACCTCAACCTATTGTGAAAAAGTACTTAAAACATAATCAAAACAAACACAAATTCGATGGAAGAAAAAGGAAATATGGATTGATACCGAAAAAAATGAATGAGTATCGATCATAATAATGAAAACAATGAGAAACTCAACTAGAAAGCATAAGGATAAAAAGTGATCTTTAGTAGTGTGAAAAATTGCACTCTCTACAAAAACAGGTCTAAACGGCTAATATATGAAGTTCTAAAGAGTTTATTTGACCCGGGAAATTAAGTATCAAAATATGAATTAAACTCGTAAGGTCGTCAATGATAATCACCCACTAAATGGCACCGGTTGGTGCCAAGGTGATAGAAGTCGAGCACTCGGTATGATCATGTACATCGATTGTGTGACCACTAGTCGCACCTAGCATCGGTCAGGTGCTTGTCGTGGCATATGTCGATGGACTGGTGATATATCTCGTTTTACCCTAAAAACTAACTGTAAGTGCACAAGGAAAATTATAGTAATATGCATGGATCAAATTCACTAAGACTAATGTGCATACACGAAGAGAATGTAAGACTAATCAAATAGACAAGACAAAACAGTAGAATGTGGTGGTCTTCCTAAACTAAACAAAAAGTAAAAGGGACGGTAGCGAAGATAAAAAAAAATGAGTTATATATGATTAAGCATGCGTTGAGTCTAAAAAATTATAAGGGAATTTCGGGTTCTACTTAGATCAAATGCGATCTAGGAATATATATTAGATACAGTCTAGAACTCAAATTTCTAAATTGAATATAACCCCTTGTCCTGGCACTAAAACCCTATGTTATAAACCTCATAAGTCTAATTGTTGTTGATTTCTATTTTGATTTAAATAAGCATGATAAAGTTTAGAATCTGGAAACGTTCACAAGGCTCAATCGATTCAACTGTCGTTGTCAATTGTACACCTTTCTACCCTAGTGCATATCAGGGGATCTAACATTCGTTTATACCGTATATATCAAACCTATTACATAATCTTGACAGTTAGAATAGATAAATAAATTGTTCCAGTCACTAGGCGAGAACTCTAATTATTATTCCCATTCTAACAACTCTAACTAAACACGAAACCTAATTTTCTCCTTGAAAACCATAATCCCAACACGTAGATCTACATGATAATGGGTATCAAACACGAGATATTGACTGAAGAAATTGATTGAAATCATAAACAGATTGAATAAAATCAACAAGAGGGTTCATAAACTTTCTCCAAAATAAGGTAGAGGATCAAATTCGTCTTCCTGGGAACATAACATCTATGAAAAAGCATAAAAATCTAAAGATGCTCGAAAATAGGTTTAAATAGGGAGACATTCAGATTATGTAAAGTTGGGATGACTCCAGGGGTAAATCAGAAGTATAGAAACAATTTTTCTTAGTTTGGGAAGTGGATCGATCAATATGAAAAGTAGATCAGCCGATCTCGAGCTCTTGCCATCATACTTGCATATTTTTCGTTTGCGCTAGAAGGACATGCCTTCATGAAAATAGTGTAATTCTTTAACCACTTCTCAGAATGACTTCAAACCACCTGCAAAAGAAATCTATCTCACGTGGCTATCGTTTGTCAAATATCAACTCGGTCCAATATCGATAAGTCTTCCAAACGTTATCACACTTATGACGCTTCTACATGATTATGCACCTCCAAATGTCTTTTCATCACCAAATGACTTCTTTTCCTCCAAAGCAACCTAAAACCTGAAATGACTCTAAAGAGGACCAAAAAGTTTTATATTAATAGACTTAATAAAACCTTCAAAACATTATTAAAATCCAAGATAAAAACCGTTAAAATAAGAACACATCAATTGGTCATCCTCGAGGTGTTTGCGGCATCGGTCTTCTTGGGCACGGTACTGGTCGATACGAAGTGTCTAGTTTTATACCGACCAATATGACGAACATGGTGGTCGGACAACGTGCCTAATCATACAGACCGACAACATAGCCAAAAATATTCAAACATACAACTCTAGGAACTAAGACTCATAAAATCCTAATAAAAAAGTGAATCAAATATGCTCATAATGTGACGCCTAAGTACTGAAAAACCAAGTAAAACATAGAATTATGTACAAGAAATCATGCAAAATCAAGAAATATCAACTTGTCGTCGGAATTCCATCGGTATGTTGTTGGAAAATGATACACGCTTGAGAAGATAAGAGCCAATGATGATAGAAGAAGAGTCTTCTCTCCAAGCCCCAACAGGTCCAATCACGAGAGCACAAGCAAAGAGGCTTGTTAGAGCCATTATGCATACATGGGAAGACTTGGAGAAGACTTGCTATATCTTGAACGAGAAGGAGCCGGATCCCCATATCTATCTCCTTATGTCTTCAAGAGACTAGTCCAGATCTAGAGATGGTTTGGGGTACTCTTTTACCTTAGGTGGGTTTTGTCCTAATAAGTTTTCCCACCAAGGTTTTTAATGAGGCCCATTGCACATGAACCAACTCTCCAAGACGCGCCAAGAGAGTCATCTTTATACTTAAACAAATAAGACCGTTAGCTTTCGAAACGTGCCTTGTCGTTTCATTCATTATGATTTGGGTTTTTGCCCACTTGTTTTAGGGCTTCCTTCCTTTCTTTGAGTATTTAAGAGCAAGTACAATGGTTAAGAGTTTTTTAAGGGTTCTTTAAGTTTAATTAATCAAAAATAATGTGAAGAAACTCACGAAGAAACTCTTTAAATTTAAAGAAAAAACGGTGTCCAATGGTAGAATTTTCTTGAGGTTCTTCAGATTAAAATAATAATTTTTTTTAATTCCAATATTTGAAATAAAATGAAGTTTATTTAAAATTCTTTAAACTTATTATTAATTTCATAACTTATAACATAGAATTATAAATAAAAAGGCAAAAAAACATTTTATTTAAGGAAGTACATATTAAAATAGTACAAAACTCATTATCATATTCAATTTCAAACTCAAACTTATCATATTCAATTTCAAACTCAAACTAATCATATTCAATTTCAAAACTCATTATTAAAACGTTTAAAAACACAAGGATTTTTTATAGACAAAAAATGTATATGAATCCAATTTCAGTTACAGAAAACCTACAAAGAGATCACAATCAGAATCCAGGATGACCACAAATAATCATTAGCTCAGAACACAAAAAAATCTGTACACAATATGTTCCTAATCATACAAAGTAGAACACATAGAGAAGAAATCATAAAAACTTGCCTGTTTCAACAGATAAAATGAAGATTTATAGACGTCAACAGATTTTTGCAAGTCTTCTTTGTTGCTCATCCAAATATTTACACTACATAAAGTGTGGAAAGATACGGTCAGAAAATGTTATAATGAGGGTTTGCATTGAGAAGCCTATGCAAATGAACAAAAACCCTTTTTCTATAATATAACACTTACCTACCATCAGAACTCCCAGTAACCAAGATGAGAATGTTAGTAGGGATGCCTCTCGAGAAACATACTTGTCTGGACTTATCTCTTGACCGCACCTTTTTATAGCTTTAGGCAACGAGTGACAGTTGTGGGCATTGCTTGTTGGTTCATATGGTTCAACCTCAAGTACCTGGGAACATAATAAATCTAACGGATATGAGTTCACAACAACCATTCGAGTCTTACTATGTGACCCTTGAGAGTGTCAAATATCTAACAACCATGTGGTGTGAATGATTCATATAAAGGATCCAGCTGGAATTCAAAAGCACGGCAAGAATCAAAATGCATCAAATCAATAACGAAACACATTTCTCAAACCAAAATAGTAAGCATCTCAAGACAATTAAGAGTGCAGAAAATACGCTCTTTACATGTTGCCTTTACTCGCTCTTCTCCTCTTGCATGCTTTC
>OVAO01004444.1:0-10217 GCA_900406285.1 Biscutella auriculata
TTAGAGTAAGGTTATTCTTTAAAAAGGTTTCTGAATTAATATATAGGGGATAATAATTAACATAATATATTCGTAAAAAATATTTTATTTCTCAAACCTGCCGGTTAGTATTATTTAATTTTGTTAAATCTTTTAGAAAAAACCTCTGAATATTCTCTTTTGGTTATAAAAAATTTTACTCCATGCAAACATCACAATAAAATAGATTATATTATCCATGTTAAATTTAGTGTTATTGAATCTCTGATTTTAAAACTTTCATTAAAATATTATATTATTCATTTTATAATTATGCGTTATTCAATATCAAATATATACATGTGAATTTGATTTCAAATAAGATTATAAAAGATTTTGAATTGCTTTAAGTTAGAAATATAAAAATTCAAATAAGATGAAATGATACATCATATATTTTTATAACCATCCATAATAATTTTAATTTTATATGAGAATTTTCCATTTCTTCATACATTTTTATATTATATGAAAATTTTACTCTTTTTATGGTAGAACTTTTTCATAATCTCTATATAAAAAATGAATAAGAATATAAATCCTTTTAAACTAAGAGAACACGAGAAGCACAAATCTAGTAAAAAATCCTATAACCTTTGAAGTATTCAGTTCTATTTATTTAATTATGAAATCTATAAACTTACTAAAATCAAAGGGAATTTTCAAATCGATTAAAATACATTAACCACTAATCTCTACAAAATTTTCTTGCGTCTCTAAACATAAATTCTAAAGCATAGAGAAATACTACATCAAGTGCGTATAAGACAAGATTTTTCTCCCAATTGCTGCATATTTTTCGACACAAATGTGAGTGTGAAGTTCATAGATTGGTTCCTTACTCTATTCTATTTCAATGGCGCTATATCCCGTTTCCTTTTTCTCTTTATACAAGTTACTATCTACTGGCTTTCGTTGACCTTGTGAATTCCCTGAAACAGCGAGTGTTCCAGCTAGAAGAATTTCATCAGCCGGATGTGTCTCACCCATTTCAGCTAATATTGTTATCACACGTTCCCCCAAATCTGCATTGCCATAGACTCTACAAGCAGCTAGCAGAGCACGCCAAGCTGTTGAATCGCTTGTGATTGGTAAGTTCCTTATTAACTCATAGGCTTCCTTTAACTGTCCCGCTCGTCCCAAAAGATCAATCACACAGCCATAATGTTCAACTTTGGGAGTGAGATGGTATGCCTCAACCATCCTCTTAAAGCATTTGATTCCTTCCATTACCAACCCTCTATGGCTACAAGCATTCAACACAACCAAGAAGGTTATCTCATTGGGTTTCACTTTGCAATTCTCTTCCTCCATCTTATTGAATAGATTTATTGCTTCTCTTGCTAATCCATGAGCTCCGTAACCAGAGATCATTGCAGTCCAGGACTTCACATCCTTATTCTTCATTTTATCAAATATGTCAACAGCTTTGTCAAGCAGCCCTAGTTTAGCGTACATATCAACGAGTGCGGTTCCGAGTATTGCATCCAAAGCTAATCTTTCCTCTTCCACTAAGTCTCCAACACTCCGGCCTACAAATGCTGCGTTATTGTTCGCACAGGAAGACAACAGTCCCACAAATGTAGATGAATTCGGTTTCATTTTTTCATACTTCATCTGCCTCAGTAGATATAAACACTCTTTAAGGAAACCCATTTTGGCATATTGGTCAATCATACAATTCCATGTAACAATGTCCTTTCTGGTGGCGCAATCAAAGATCCTGCGTGCTGAAATTATATCTCCAATATTGGCGTACATACGTATCAATGCTGTGATTAGATGCAAGTCCGAATCAAGACCAATTTTTATGCAAAACCCGTGAGCAGATTTTGCTTCGGACAAGTCTCTTAGATCACCATTAGCGCAAAGAACGCTAAGCAGCGTACTGACATTAACAATCACCTCAGTTTTCCGCATATCCTTAAACAAATCCAGAGCCATCGCGGGATTGGAAGCATGAAGATACCCATTCATCAAAGTACTAACCGAAACAGCATCAATGCACTGGGGCATTTCGTCGAACAGTGTCCGAGCATCGTTGATCCTCCCACAAACACAGTAAAAATGGATAAGAGCGTTCCTCAAATCTGTAAACGACATGAACCCGGATTTCAAAACGATACCATGCACCCCTTCACCGATTCCATTGCAGAATCCACGAGCACATGACTTCAGAGTGGGGATGAAGGAGAAACGGTCCAAAGTGAAACCTTTAGCTCTCAATTTGTTGAAGACACGAAAGGCATACTCTGGCTCCTCGCTGATTGAATAACCTCTGAGCATAGTGTTAAACATGTAAAGGTTCGTGCTGGAGACATGCTGGAAGATCGACGAAGCGTATCGAATATCATGTACGGAGGAAAAAGCAAGGAGCTTGCTCACAGCAAATTCATCCTTGTCGAGCCCTGTTTTCACCATGTAGCCATGAATTCGAGAAACTTGGATAATATCTTTGCAAGACCATAGGTCTTCGATAAGTTCCTGGCATCGTTGAGATGACAATGAATCAGAATGTGTTGTTTTGTCGAGATTTTTACGCCGTAACACAAAATTGCGACTGAGACGTAACGTACTCGCCGATGTCATCAGAAAACGCCACCGTCGAGAGCGGAATAGTCACAGCTTTGTCGTTTTAGCTTAAAAAGTCATATTGGGCCTTAATCAACTATTGGGCCTAATCTTTTATTCAAATCTAGTTGCGTAACGTAGAGAACTAGGGCTTTTTGTTCGTCATATAAAATACGTTACGCCGTCATCTTCTTCATTTCAAGAGTTCCAAACATCAGTCAAGTAGCCAAACGAACGCAATGGGGCGAAGTAAGTAGATTGTTTTCATTGTCTCTTTATAGCTTTCACTTTATCTGTTGAGGCTCTTCGGATACTGTTGTTTCAGAATTTGGATTTGATTTGTTACGCCAATTGCATATTAGATTTTCTTTAACTTGGAATGTAGATTTTTGAGATATCAGAATTAGAAGTTATTGAGCTTATTGTATAATGTGTTGCGTAAGACCTGCGAGTTTTTACCATCTAAATCACTCTAATACCAGATTAGAATTGGTTTTAAGCTCGGAATTTACATGTTGATTAGGATTATCTGTTTAGTGAAGATGTATATGTGGTAATGTGTAGGACCTGCGAGATGTTACCGTCAGATCAAGGGAAAGCCATACCCTAAATCCAGATACTGTCGTGGAGTTCCTGATCCTAAAATCAGGATTTACGATGTTGGTATGAAGAAGAAAGGAGTTGATGAATTCCCTTACTGTGTCCATTTGGTATCATGGGAGAAAGAAAACGTGTCGAGTGAAGCTCTTGAAGCTGCTCGTATTGCTTGCAACAAGTACATGGTCAAATCTGCTGGAAAAGATGCATTCCATCTCCGTATTAGGGTTCATCCTTTCCATGTTCTTAGGATCAACAAGATGCTTTCATGTGCTGGAGCTGATAGGCTTCAGACTGGAATGAGAGGTGCCTTTGGTAAAGCTCTTGGTACGTGTGCTAGAGTTGCTATAGGACAGGTTCTTTTGTCTGTGAGGTGCAAAGACAATCATGGACATCATGCTCAGGAGGCTCTTCGACGTGCTAAGTTCAAGTTCCCTGGTCGTCAAAAGATCATTGTTAGCAGGAAATGGTATTATGATTGTGTTGCTCTGTTTCTTTCTCGTTTTTGTCGAAAGGCATTCTTGTTGATGTTTTTGGGTTTGGAATATTTTCAGGGGTTTCACTAAGTTTAACCGTGCTGATTACACAAAGCTAAGGCAAGAGAAGAGGATTGTGCCTGATGGTTTTAATGCTAAGTTTCTATCTTGTCATGGTCCTTTGGCTAGACGTCAGCCCGGAAGTGCGTTTTTGTCAGCTGGTGCACAATGATCACTTGTGGTTTTCGATCAAGTTTTTGCCGATGTTAGTTATTAAAGTTGAAAACTATCTTCTTTTTGTTTGGTTCAAAGGTTTTGAAACTTGTTTTGTTCTCTTTCATTTACAAGCTTTGGAAAGATTATTATTATCGTTGTCATTCTCTTGTAGACCAGTTTGCAAAAGTTACATATCATCTTCAGTCTGGAACTATAATCTCAATTCATTGTTTTATTTACTTGAAAATTCTGTATTACATCTTTGTTACATATATACAACGGATGATATATGGCCATTGCATCAATATGTGGCCATTTAGCCTTAAAATTAAGTTCATATTAACCAGTTCCAGAACAGAATTGTGTGGCTAAATTCATGACATTTTCTTTATGGCCATGGTTCACTAACTATCGGTTATGTCTTGATTGCAATATTTTTGTAGTGAATAAATAAATGAAATCAACATATAACTGAGCGACATCGCATGATGTATTTTTGCTTTTGCTTGTTATGTTTGATTAGGCTCAAATATAATCAACAAACATAATCAGGCTGTCTTAATCATGATCGTATGAGTCACACTGTTTTGTATAATACCCACTTGATATTTTTTTTATTACCGGTCGGGGAAAATTCTTCCTATTGTTCGTGCTCATATAAATCTATGCATAAGAAAACAAATCTCATGACATTAATTTTCTTATGTTTAAAATTCTGGTATGACATTATTCACTTTACCCACTTTGCTATATTATTTTCTGGGTTACAATATATATTATTCGAGTCTGAATAAAACTAGGTATAAATGATATGAAGATGTCGGATTAATTTTTCAGATGCCAAATATTTACATATCTAATGAAATTTATCCCCACTGATAATACTTGCAAGTTACAACCATTGTTTATAAATATGTAATATGAAATAAATAAGAAAACGGTTTATGTTATTAAAGGAAGTGGACCAAGTGGGGAATGATACGAAACTTCCTAGTCGACACCACCTTTAACACATTGATATGTGTATTATTAAATAGTAAAACATATAAGAAGTCTTGATTAGATCTCCTCAAAGGACAAGAACAAGAAATGAATTATCAATGTCACGAACAGGTGGAACATCACATAAGTGGACCGGCCACTTCAATTATTTACATCGACGGTGGCTCTATAATAATCCCATTGTATATATGTTATGATAAATTGCGTATTATTACCATTCCACGACTAAGCACATGCCACCTCTCATCATGGTAGACCAACCAATGGCCCAAACATTCTGGTTATTTAATAACACATGTAATCTATTAGTTGTAATACTATAAAGGCGACTACGAAAATGCACTTATACGTACTAATATGCCGTCCATTAAGTTCTAGAGGTTGCTAAATAAATATTAAAGTTTTATAGTTAAAATAATCACTAGGAAAGAAATGGAAAATTTGATAATTATAAAATTTCTGAGTTTTCTGATATTTATATTTATTTTTCCGTCTGTTTGATTATATCATTCAATCAAAAGTTCGATTCTCATTTTTCTTTCTTATGTTTGATATTATATTTTATCAAAATAATATAGTTCTTAAAAAATATAACTATATCTTTGGTAATGTAATATTTAATAATAAATCATGTGACTCGTGTAATTGAAAAAGTCATTAGTTCTTTTCTCACTTATGTTTTGGTCTATTATCAAGTGAGTTTTTTTCTTAGATTTTTCTTATCGATTTTTCTTGTAAACCTAAATAAAACAAAGACAAGAAAAATATAAAAGAACAAGAAGGAAGTTCTTAACATGGTATTCGTTTCGAGACACCAATATGTATATTTTTATACATTAAATTTGATTATTAATTTAAATATTTTTATTGATTAATGATAAAAGATATCAATTAGTTTAAAACAATTATTTAACCTATAATACAACTAAATCCTACATTTGATAATATTTTCGATTTTATAGTTAAATTTCAATAAACTCTTAACTAGATAAATTAGTATACTCATCATTGAGGAGATTGATTATATCATACGAATTCTACTCATGGATGTATCATGATATAATATATAGTATGAGAAGTAAAATATTTATGCACTCGACTAAAACTCCAATTCGTCTTTATATGAATTCAATGTAAAATTATGAATTTTTGTTTTCTAGCTAAAATATCTACTAATTCTATATTGATATATTAAAATATGAAAATTATGATTTATATAAGATAAAGACTATAATGTATAAAATAAACATACAATTAAAATAATATTAAATAATTTAAGAAAATTGAAAATGTAAAATAAACCCTAGCACATGTACTTTCTTAGTATTTAATAATAAATAAAATGACCCATGAAATATTGAAATAACGTAGAGTTCAAATTCATACTATCTTTTTTTATTCTGAATTACATAAAGATCCAATAATCATTATTAAAATTCTATTTAAGGTGCTGGAGTCGAACTTCCAATTTCCAATGACATAACGACGACTACGCATCCTGAGTGATATATAACTTGAACATGCATTTGTGAGTTCCGTGCTCGTCAAATAGAATAGAGCTTACATCGTTTCTAAATTAAAAAAATTCAACTGCTCGTGGCGTGTGTGATAGAAAAAAAGATGCGTAAACCGAACAAATTTAATGCGTAAAGACTTTTCTTGTTAAATCCAGATTCCAAAACACTTGTTATGTTGTGTTTATTAAACTAGCAAACGAATTTTAATTTCACATTTGGTATCTGATTCATTCTTCCCAAGTGATTCAAAATGATTACTGTTCAATATTCAAAAAAAATTTAAGTTGTGAAAAGAATATTTTTTTTTTTTAACTCAAAGAGATGATTCATTCAATATTAGAGATTACAAGATAGTTTAGAACATCAAACAGTTAGATACTGAACAACAAAACTAAAATCAAACTCCAAACATCTTCTGCTCGATTTTCTCATTTTGATTGTTTAGACTTTAGAATTAAGGCCAACGATTCTTGTAAGCATTAATAACCTTAACAAGGTTTATCGATTTGAATTCGATAACTTATCTAATCAGTTGAATGATTCTTGTAGAGGAGCCATGATAATTTGAACAGAAGGGAATGAAGCATGAGCACACAAAACCAAAATAGATAGATAGTAGCCAAAACCAAGATAAAATCAACCGATTCTTAAAATACGAACTGAACCTAATAGATTGTAGACCCACGAACCAACTACAAAAGAACAACACACAACCGCGACGGAGATACCACGCAGAGCCTTCAGACCACCGCGACGGAGAAGACGAGCCACTCAAAATCCTCAAAAACAACCCGAAATTAAACTAATCCGTCTTTGGAGACCACCATCAAAACCAATCCGGACCGGATCCCACCCGAGAAACCTGAACCACCACATGGCCTAAACATCCCAAAACGCCATCTCAGAGCTGTCTTGGCGAGAGTCACAGGGAATCACATGCACAGTTAAACCTCGACGTTGAAGGATAAGAAACCCCCGTCGCCGGAGAGGCCATTGACCGGAGAAGAAGAGAAGTCACCGTACAAGATCTGGAGAAATCCAAAAGAAGGGGATAGTCAGAAAACAGATCCATAGAACAAAGAGTCGTTGTACAAAGGAGGACGAGAGAGACCTCCTCCGCCGATGCCGTGGAGGCCGCCGAAAGAGGAGGAGAAGAGGAGAGATTCTGGACGACTAGGTTTTAGAGAGAAGATAGAGAGTTTGGAGAGAGAACCTTGTATAACGTTTTTCGAACCACAAGTTTTTTGTGAAAAGAATAAAATTATACTCTTTTAATTGCTAACTACAACATTTTGGATATTTTCCGTGTAATTTAATATTTCAGAATATCTATTTTTGTTCTTGAAAACTAAAGAAATGAGTCTTCAGAAATTCAAAAGGAATTATTTTTCATAAATCCTACGTTACATTTGTAAAGCAAGAAACAAGAAGGTATTTAAAGGGGTGAAAGTTTCCCCTTTAAATACCTTATCTTTAATTTTGATCGAAGTAGACAGTTGGAATTATGCGAATCAAGCAACGAAAGAAGCAAGCAGAGAAGTAAATCAAATACCAAGTATTTAGAGGATATGCCTTCACACCCCCATATCCTGACTTGCCAAATATATGTCTTTTGGGTAGATGTTCATACAGTCAGTGAGATTGGGTGGTGGTTGACGTTGGAGGATGGTCGAATATAGAAATGACATAAAGGTATTCATTAATGCATGACAACTCTTCCTGCAGAAGTATAAGGGCTATTATAGGTCATGTCATACCTGAAGAGAAGATAATTTCTTCAGTTGGGTGGAGATAAATTGTTCATATATCCTTAGTATGATTGAAAATTCTATAGAGTGGCCAGCCTTTCAAAAGGAAATTGACATTTTTTTAGTTTTTGATCCTCCTTTATATCTTTTGAATTGAGTCTAATTTTCGTAGTCAGGATACTCGTGTTGATAGTTTTGAAAAAACAACTAGAGCACATAGACTTATCTTCTCCAATGTAGGTCATAAAACCTTGGTTGATAAAAATCTTAGAATCTAAATCAACCGAACAAATTTAATTTGATTAGTGAAAAAAAATTTGAAAAAATAAATTGTTAAGTACGATGTTTCTCTTTTTTATCATTTTAGATCCATCATATACTATATTATAAAAAATTATTACAAGATATTGAATAAAATACTGGCTGCTGAAACCGACAAATACCTATATACTACATATTCCCCGTATGGTGTAAGTATACTTTTGCATACGGACATGCATGATGCATCTATCTTGAAAGATTAATTGTATCGCAGCTGACATAGTTATACTATATATACATAAATAAGTTCGATGTTATACAGTTTTATTTTTGGTTAAGCGAGAATCCGCGTGAGACGTGAATTTTTATTTATAAAAATATGTTTTGTAATTTGAAGTTGAAATTTAACTGGTTTGCTTGATATATTCAACTTTAAACATTATTTTCTTAGTATTATGGGCTTTTAAAGTTTTCGTTGGACCTCGTTTCTCTTACTACCACTGTTTAGTCATTGCGATTTTCTTCACCATCTTTTTTTCAACTTTGGCTTTCGTAATTGTATACTCTCTTCGTTCCTCAATAGATAGTGTTTTATGTTTTTATTTTTGTTTCATTTTAAATGATGTTTTCGATTTTCAATGCAAAAATTTAAAGCTAAAATCCATTAATACTATGTAGTATGGTTTTTGATTGGTTAAAATAGATGAAGTTAATGAGATTTTTATGAAAAAAAAGATACACTAAATGATGTTTTTGTGTTTTATTAATCAGCGTGAAAAACTCTAAAACATCAAATAATAAGGAACAGAGGGANCGAGGGAATATAACATTTAATATTTAAAAATTAATAATAGTGATTTTATATAAGTTTTTTGCAAAAAATCATAAATCATGTCAATTTTTGTAACCATATCATATTATAATCCTCAAAGTATTCATGTATAAACATTAAAATTATATAGTTTTGATAAAATATTAAATTAAAAAAATATGAGAAACATGAGAATCGAGCTCATAATCGCTTTAATTTCACAATATACTATTTACCAAATATTTTACTGATTTTTTTTATGTAAAATTTTATATCATATATAGGGAAAGAGATGTTATGAGTTATAACGGAATGACACTTTTTCCTTTATTATATATATAATATAATGCTTTTGATGTGAAATTTTTAACTCGAAATTTTTATCATAAATATCAATAAACTTTTTTTTTTTTTTTCGAAAATATCAATAAACTTAAATAATGGTTCTTCCTTCAATTGACAAAAGAAAAATAAAATCATCGTTGTTCCTCCTTGTGTTGGGAATCGTAAATACATAATTTAACCGAGTGCAAGATTCATAATTAATAAAAAGGAAAAAAGAAATGAAAAAGTAAAGATTTGATGAAGTGCTTCGAAAGAAAGAGGACAAGAACCCACTTGTATACTACCCTACCTCGAACAATGCATTCATCACTTCAACTCATTTCATTTTTTTCTTTTCTTTTAGTTTTTTTTTTAAATTCAAATTTTCTGTCGATAACTTGTTCTCGAAAGACGACTAAAACATAAGTATGAATTATTTAATCTTACACTCGAACTCATCTCATATTTTATCTTTTTCGCCAGTCTTTCGATGTTCTCGTTATTCGACGTGGAAAAAAAAACAAAATTAGTCTAACTAAATCTGTGAAATTGTTTTTTTTTTATCTTGTTATCTAATATATAAAAGAGGAAGGGGGTGCTCTCCCGCGATGACACGTGTCATCCCCTTTCCTACAAAAATTATAATTATATCATTAATAGTGTGAAATTTAACAAA
>OVAO01004445.1:0-10217 GCA_900406285.1 Biscutella auriculata
CTTTTCATGGAGTAAATCCTTTGCAAATCGCCCCAGATAAGGGAGCTTGGAAACATATGTCTCGACTTTCTCCGTGTTAGTCTTTGGAAAACCAGCTGTAAAACATGGCTAGTAGTGAAGATTTATCGTACCCATGGTGAGGGTAATCCAATGTTAGCTTTTGAAAACACTCCCATGCCTCCAAGATTGTTTCCATCCCTCGCAATTTAAATGTTGAGATTTCGCATTTGAGTCGGATCGTCCGGGCTTGCGGGAAGAAGGTTGTTAGGAAAGCCTTCTTGCACTCGGTCCATGTTGTAATAGAGTTGGGTGCTAGGCCTTGGACTCAATCATGCGCCTTGCCGCCAAGAGACAAAGGGAAAAGGCGCAATTTGTAGGCGTCTTCCGTGACGCCGTTTATGACAACCGTCCCACATATCCGATCGAAACACTTTAGATGTTGTATCAGGTTCTCCGTTGGACGACCTTCAAATTGATTGCACTCAACGAGGTTGAGCATCGACGTTTTTATCTCGAAGTTGTTATTTTGTATTGGTGGCGGACGAATGCCGGATTGTGCGGCATTGATGCCGGGATCATTGATAGCCCCAATAGAAAGAGGAAGAGGAGGAGGATTAGTCATTTGAGGCGCGGTAGGTCGAAGACGCGCGAAGCGTTTTCGAGCTTTTGTTGGACGTGGAGAAGGAACGGTTGGAGTTGTAGAGTTGGAAGATTGATGTTGCTTTGAGCGGGGTGATCATGCACCTACACACAAAGTAGAGAAAGGAGAGATATTAGTAAAGATGATAAAGGACCTAGTCTCTAGCAATATCAAAGAAGAAATGATAAACAATTGAATCCCGACAAGGGCAACAACGCCAATTTGATAATAGGTTTTTAGCCCACTCCTTATTGTTCTAAGGAGGAAACTAATGAACCTATTATGATCAAATGTAGAGTAGTGGTGGATACAAGTATCCGGGGAATATCGAACCACTTTCGGAATATTGCTTAAACACAACTTCTATGGAGAGACATGCTAAGTCTAGGTTAATAAGATAGGTTGTTTTGTCACTAAACAAGTCTATTCTAGCAAGAAGGAAAGAAATTTAGCAAGGCAAGGTAATTCGGAATTAGACGATTATAAAAATTACTAAGCGGATGGATTTTGGTTTTTGACTCGGGCGGTTTAATCCTTTGGTTTGCTACTCATTAACAACATTCTAAAATGATTATCCTTGGTCTAGGAGCTATCCGATATAGATAAGTCCAATCCCTTGGTAAATACCCTTTACAAAAACATACAAGTATTAATCCCTTGACTAAATACATGAACTGACAAACATTAAACCCTAGTTCATACAACCACTATATGATCTTAACACAATCCCTTGGTTAGGCTTCAAATAGCACAAGATTAACTCATTCATGCATTTCATCGAACACCTTCCGGGTGAGAAATGCCTAAGTTATAGAATTGATTAGCTACTTCTATTCTAGCATTAAACACATCAATCTAGTGAGGATAAGTGATTACAAGCCCTAAATAGCAAACCCAAGTATTAAACTACCATAATCTACCAAATCCATCCACTTAGAAAATGAAACTACTCACTAATCATGAGATTAACATAAAGCAAAGATGAAAAAGACATGATTAAGTGCAATAAGATAGATTAGATACGTAAAACAACAAGTATCTTCCAAGAAACTACAAACAAAAACAATAAAAAGCCAAAAGACAAGAATAGAAAGTTTTTTTCCAAGTTCTAGGGTTCCTTCTATTTATAGAAGGACCCTCCTCGAGCATCAGTCCCGGGCTGGCAAACCGGGACACATTGGTTTCCAGACCGGGACGCTTTGGATATTGGCTTCGGGTAGAGATGGTCCCAGACTGGGCAGAGCCTCCGAACCGGGACTGCGTACTCCAGGACTATGCTGGAACGTCTTCCAGACCGATATGTCCCGGGTTGGAATCCCCGGGATACATCCCAAGACTATTTGTTCTGAGCTGCTTTTTAGGGGTCGTCTCGGGCTAGGTGGAGCCTCCAGACCGGGACGAGAATGAAGAGGGTCATCCCAGGTTAAGCTACCCCGGGACCTTGGCCGGGACTCTTTGCTCTGGAACCGTTGGAGAAGGTGTCCCGGGATAGTTGGTTCGGGACTTGCTGGTATGTGGGCCGAGACTCTTCACAAGAATTGATGCAGCTTGGCTCGGTTTTGCAAGTGAATTTTTGATTGATCCGCATTTCATCTTTTGATTGTTTCACACCTGGTATATGCAAATGTAATGCAATATGACCTAAAAAGACTCTAAATGCATGCTAAAATCGAATGAAAACGGATGAAAACAATACTGAAATGCGATATAAAACACAACATATCATCTAGTTTGCATTAGTGACTGAGCGCTTGATTGTTTGATGATATTAGTCACTCTTCCATGTCTTTTTAGGATTGCTTGCTCGGTTTACCTTACTTTTAACCCGCCGATCTGATTTTCGATTTGTTTTCAAATCTCTCTTCTTTGCTCAACTTTTGCCTAGCTTGAGGACAAGCAAGGGTTAAGTTTGGGGGAGTTGATATATGATGATTTTTAGCGTCTTTTGCCCGTCTTTTGTCATCATTTTAGCTTTGATTATGTTGCATTAGAGTCCTTTTGGCTAGCATTTGTACATGTTTTGCATCTCAGGTGATTAAGAATGCATCATTTAGGAGCTTAAAATGATCAAAGAACCATGGATTATCACTTTTCAGCATCCATGATCGGTCATGAAGCAATCTGGATCGGTCATGGCCTAATCAGTGCTCAACATCAGTTAGAAGAGGGCTCAACATCGGTCAAGGAGGCATCAGAGAGGAGGATCGGTCACCCCTTGACCAATCCACACCAAGCCAGATCGGAAAAACCCTAAGTCCCCCTTTTCTACTCGTTTTTACCCTTTGTGCCTCCAATATAAATACTCTTTTATCTCCAAAACCCTAGAGAAAGTTCTTTTGGTTCCATTTGGTGCCTCCTTCATGTCTCTCTCAATTGTTCTTAACTATTTGCACTTTGTAATGCATTTCTTTTAAGATTTTAAGCTTTGATTTTGTTTCTATGCTTCCTTCTCTTTTTGTGCTTGTTGATTTTGGGTTGATTTGCTATTTCAATCTTCTTCTACCTTTTCTTGCTCATCATTTACCATGGTAAAACCAATTTTCTCCATAGATCTTTGTGTTTTATTCATGGATTGTGAGTAGTCACCTTCTAGGTGGTTGATTAGGGTGTTTAGATTCTAGGTTATTGTGTTTAGGGCTTGGAATCATAAGTATCTTCTTGCTATAAGATGCTCTTGTCTTTTGCAATCCTGAAATATTATTCTTGAATGGATAGTTTTTTTAGGGTGGTTGAACTAGGAATCTTAATGCTTCTAGGTTGTGTCTCTAACATGCAGACGCGAGAGCACAGTGTTAGCATAGTCTGTATAGGTGTTAGCCACGCGAGAGCGGGTTAATCAGCTTAGAACACTATAGATCTGGGATAGCCAATTGGATGAAATTAAACACATAGGCTTAGGACTAATCGCCTGAAATCGACTGCCTGGTTAACTCCCTAGTATTTCCCTTTGAATTAATTATCGTTATCTATTTGCCTTTTTAGTACTTACCTTTACTGCAATTGACTTTTGAATCATGTTTGAAATAGGATCGATTAGTGACAGTTTTCGTTCCTACTTAGACCTAGATTAAACTATAAAAGTATTACTGTCTCTAACAGTGTCCTTAGGTGGTTCGACATTCCGTTTCTCCCGTTAACCCCAGAATTAATCCACCCATCCATATTACCACCTTATCAAAATAGAACTTATCAAGCAGAAGAGGAGGTCGAAGGGATCCTAAACCATTGCCATGGTTCGATGTATGGGGGTCACTTTGCCACCTTCAAAACAGTCTCAAAGGTTTTGCAAGCGGGTTTCTGGTGGCCAACAATGTTTAAGGATGCCCATTAGTTCCTAGAACGGTGTGATTCATGCCAAAGGAAAGGGAATATAAGCAAAAGGAATGAGATGCCCCAAAACCCGATCATGGAGGTTGAAGTGTTCGGTGTATGGGGAATCGACTTCATGGGCCCATTTTCGTCCTCCCACGGGAATAAATACATCCTCGTCACTGTGGACTACGTCTCCAAGTGGGTAGAGGCTATTAAAAGTCCTACTAATGACACTATAGTGGTTTTGAAGATGTTTAAGAGCATCATTTTTCCTCGGTTTGGGACACCTAAGATTGTGATCAGTGATGATGGCTTTCACTTCATAAATAGGTTCTTCGAAGGGTTATTGCGAAAGCATGGGGTTAAGCACAAGGTCGCAACACCGTACCGCCCACAAACTAGTGGGCAAGTGGAAGTTTCTAAACAAATCAAGGCAATCCTCGAAAAGATAGTGGGTCCGAATAGGAAAGGTTGGTCTACTAAATTGGACGACGCATTATGGGCTTACCGGACCGGCTTTAAGACCCCACTAGGTACAACACCGTTCCACATGTTGTACGGGAAAGCGTGCCATCTACCGGTGGAACTTGAGTATAAGACACTATGGGTGGTTAAACTCCTCAAATTCAATGTCAAATCCGCCAAGTAAATGCGGGACATGCAACTTGAAGAGTTGGATGAGATACCTAGAAGCCTACGACAGCGCCAATATATACAAGGAAAAGACCAAAGCCTTCAATGAAAAAAAGATTCTCCACAAAGAATTCAAAGAGGGGGACTTGGTATAGATGTTTAACTCCCGCCTCAAACTCTTTCCGGGGAAGCTCAAATCGCGATGGTCGTGCCCATTTACGGTAAAAGAGGCTAGGCCCTATGGAGCGGTAGTCCTTTGGAACAAGGATGGAGGTGAATTCATTGTAAATGGACAGCGCCTAAAACCTTACATGGTAACCGATACCACTAAAAAAGGAGACACTCTCTCTCTTTCACACCCTCCTCCGACCGATTAACTTCAGGTATCCACCCTTGTGAATAAGCATGTTTCATTTTCATTTCTTTTCTTTATTTTCGATTCTTTCTCTAAACTTGGATCCCACCGAGACGGTGTGATTTAAGTTTGGGGGAGGAACCACCTTCGGCCTAATGTCGTTTTCTATTTTGATTTTTATTTTGCATTGTTCATGCTTATGTCTTTTATAAAAAACCAAAAAATCGAAACATTTAAGAAAAACCAAAAAGATTTGTTTCCATTTGCATCTACCTGGTTTTCTCGTATAGTTTGCATTGCATATGTAGATAGGATCGAGTTGCATGTAGATTGCATTGCATTTCGTTTTTTCAAAAGAAAACCAAAGCGTTTGAGACCCTCAGTCATCTATTTTAGCCTAGTAGCCTCAAAGCGTCTCGAAGTCTATAGCTTTATAATGCTTAAAAATCTTTATCCTTGGCATTGAAACTTGCTAGACTAATGTATATTAGAGTTTAATTTGGACTTATAATTAACAAGATCATATACTACTTCACTTGTGCTTTATGGCTTCTAACACTTTCTTAAACGACCTTGGGCATTGCAACCAAAACACTTATAGCCCGGCTTGGTCGTTCTCATTTTAAGGACGATTCCCTCTCATCCACTATTACCTAGACCTAAAAACTTGTGATTTCATTCTTACTTTTGTGTTTGATGATTTTGTAAAATCTTGCAAGATTCAGAGTGACATTAGAAGCATCCATCATGGGTAGCTAGGTAGAATATGCTTGGAATGAATCTGAAAAAATGTTTGGGTATATCTAGGACTTGATATCATTCGGTTCAAGGGTAGCCTAAGTTGATTTTTTCTAATGTTGAGATGGGTTGTTTGGAAAAAGAAGAAAAGAAAAGGTTTGGCAAAAGGAAAGAAGAAGAAAAGCACCAAGAGGAAAAGAAAAGAGATTCAAAGAGATAACCAAAATGGTCTAATTATGACTCAAAGCATGTGGAGAAAAAGAATGAATTACCCCTTTAAGAAGAAGGCATCTCAAAGAAAAGAAACATTGCCTTGGGGAAGATTAGATGCTAAAATCAAAAGATTCAAGAATGAGTGTAAGGAAAGATCTCTTGAAGAGAAGAAAAAATGGTGTAAGGGAAGAAAAAGTTAAGTGGTAGACTAAGATTGAGGTTTGTGAGTTTATATATGCTTAATAGGATATGCCCCATTGCTCTTTGTCTTCTTGTTTTTCTATAATCTCTTCACTCCGCGAGAGAAACCGCATTACAAATAACTCCATGCCGTGTGGAACCTTTCTCTTTGGCTTGGAGTCCCCTTTTTACCAAACCAAATGAAGCCTTGTGTTGAAGTTTTGATCATGTTTCACGCTCAATCATGAATGAATGTAGGAAAGCAACTTAGGATTGTAAAGTGGATTTCCTTGGCTCAGTAATAATAGTGGATAGAAAAATGGTTTAGATGATGAGACAAGTAGTTGTGCTTGCTAGAAACGCTCTCATCGTTGGGTTTTGCATTGATTAGTTTCCGTTTTTCAAACCTTTTCTCCTTACTTAGATATGTTTTGCTTGACGACAAGCAAATGATAAGTTTGGGCGTTTTTGGTCGTTTTTAGTATTCGCTTCCATTCGCTTTTCATTCATTTTAGGTTGCATTTAGAGTCTTTTGTGTCCATTTGCATGTTTCAGGTGGAGAACAAGGTTTGGACGAGATTCGAGTCAAAATGTGCAAAAATTGGAGACTTAGGCAAATCCTCTAGAAAGAACCAGTTCATGTACGTGACCCCGACCATATATCCCGGTCAACCTGATCGGGATCGTCCCTTAAGTCCAAGGAGACGTATACATCCCGGTGGGGATCCCGGTCAATTCAGACCGGGACAGATTCTACGGAAAACAAACGACGTCGTCCCGACGAAGCTACCCCGGTCACGCAGACCGAGACTCTCCCTCCAATCCAAACAGATGATATTATCCTAGTGTTGTTTCTGGTCATTCCAGACCGGGACAGTTCTTACTGTTGGACTTCCAAGACTCATCCCGGTGGACAAATCCCGGTCTACTAGCCCAGGATCATCTCTCGATCGACGGACATAACCAATGGTCCCGATCTCTTTTGTAATCAATCTCGGTCAACCTGACCGGGATAGTCTCTCGCGAAGGGTCCTTCTATAAATAGAAAGGAACNTTGGTCAACCTGACCGGGATAGTCTCTCGCGAAGGGTCCTTCTATAAATAGAAAGGAACCCTAAATTAGGAACTATCTTTTAACTTTTATCTTCTTATATTTTTCTACTTGATGTTTTGTAAGATTCTAAGTTTCTAACACCATTTCTACTTGCAATTTCATCTTCTTTTATTTACTTGCTATGATTTATGCTTTGTTAATTTGTGTTAAGGTCATGATTAGTGAGTAGTTTACTTGCTAAGTGAATGGACTAGATAGATTAGGGTGATTTAGTGTTTGTTCATACTATTTAGGGCATTTAATCTATTTATCTTCACTTTGTTGTGTTTAAAGCTAGAATCGAAGTAATTAATCAATTCTAGAGCTTAGGCATTTCTCACCCAGAAGGTGTTCGATGAAATGCCTGAATGAAGCAACTTAGTGCTATTTGAAGCCTAACCAAGGGATTGTGCTGGGATCATCTAGTAATTGCACGGACTAGAGTTTATTGCTTATTGATTCATGCATTTAGTCAAGGGATTGTACACTTGCATGTTTTGTCAAAGGGATTTTCACCAAGGGATTGGGTTAATTTAAACCGAATAGTTCCTAGATTTTAGATGTTATTATTGAGTAGTATGCGTAAGAACTAGATCACCCGAGTCGATAACCTTAGTCCGTTCACTTAGTCTCCTCTTTATATATTCCTTTAAATCGCTTTCGTATACTTTCTAATTTCAATTGCATTATTTCTTGTTCAATAGATTTGTTTGGTGACAAAAAAAAATCTCTATTATTTCGTCTAGCCTTAGCCATTCTCTTTATAGAATCTGTGTGTAATCAAACCCCCGAATTATGGTTCGACATATTCCCAATACTTGATCATAAACCACTATACTACATTTGAGTTAATAGATGTTAGTCTTCTCTTTAGTTCAATAAGGAGAAGGCAAAATATTTCTTATCAGTGTTTAGAGATATTTATTGTAAAGAAATATTCTTTATTCTTTATACGTGAATTATGTAAATTTAGTTTTTTTGAATATTTTGTTGTAACAATAGTTACTATAAATTAAGTTTATTAAAATTGGTTATAAATATCTATTTTAATATAATAAACTAGATTTATGACCCGCACCATGTGCGAGATTTTATAATAGGAAACATAATAATAAATTTACGGAAATATAATATAATTTTTATATATTATCTTAACAAATATTTGTTATTTATAATAAAAATAGATTTATCAATACAATACCAGATTCAAATATATAAAAATATAAAATTACTAAAGTTAATTTGTAATTTATTTAATATTAATTTATTTATGATTCATATATAATTATGAGTATAAAATTTTATTAAATGAACTAAGCCTATTTTTTTCTAGTTGCAATGCAAACTCATGAATATTTAATTATAATTCAATGATTATACATATAATGATTTATAAATATATCCATAATATTAAATCCCCAAAAAATATTTTCAAACCTACACCAACAAATAATATATCCTAGATTAATATTTAAATATTATTAATCAAAATAATTATTTAAAATATATGTTTTATCAATATTAAATATCTATATTATTATATGTGATAGTTATTATAAAAATCTTTTCAAACCTACACTAACATAACAATATATCCTAGATTAATATTTAAATACTATTATTATTAACAAATAATTATTTAAATTATTTTTTATCTATATTAAATATTTAAATGGCTATCTATCAGTAGTTATTATCAATTTATATTTAAATTCTTTATATTTTAGATTCAAGAAATATATATCCCTAAAAAATTAGATATAAAATATATGGTTATAATAATATTAAGAATATATATTAAATCAGTTTTAATAATATATATTTTCTAATAATAAATACTGTAATATGTTAACCACACGTGGGATTAATTTTTTTTAATAAAAATATGTTTGAATTAATATACGGGAGATATCCCATAATTTCAACAAAATAGTATACCAAAGGGTTTCGAGTAGTATATAATATTCATCGTAATACTAGAATATCTGATGTTTTAAATAGATGATAAATCCTAAACCCTAAAAGAATAACAAATTTAACAAACAATACTGTATAAATTATATTATTCCTCAAAAATCTCCTCTTTTCTCGTCTCTCATGATCTCTTCTTCTTAGTTATTACAATGGATTACTTCCAACCTGTGGATATCGACGTTCTCTCAGCTCGAGATCTCCACTCTGTAAACCCTTTGTTCAGACCAACAGTTTATGTTTCAGTCTCAGTCACACGCGGTTCACGTGACCAACAAGCAACTCCAGCTGCTGTTTTCTGTAAGAAGCTCTTACGTTGGAATTACCGTATGAGATTCTTTATCGAAGACAACAAGATTCAAAGGAATGAGTCAGTGTTTCTGTTTCAAATCAAGTGTAAGAGACTGTTCCGGTCAGAAGAAGTCGTTGGGAAAGTTTTCGTACCGGTTAAGCAATTGATTCACATGGTTGAAGAGAAGAAGATAACCGAGCATACCGGGATAGATTATCAGGCTATAACCGAGAGTGGTAAACTAAAGGGTTGTATATGTTTAGGGTTTAAATTTGGGCGTGTTATTAGGGGACAAAGTAGAGGTTATGGTTTGGATGATGTTAGGGTTCGTGAGAGTTGCAAATTAGGAGTTTGGGGGATTATTAGACATGAGCCTTCCGCTCCTTGTGAAGACGATATCTATGCTTGAAAAAAATGAACAAATTATACGTGTTTGTTTTTTTGATGCAAGAGATATAACACATGAATATTGTATTCAGAAAATGAGTAAATTTTGTTTTATGTAATAAATTCTGACCTATGATTTTTTGTCTAGAGTTAAGCTAAACCCGAGTATTTTCTGTTTTGAAATTACTATTGTATTACGTTTTAACAAATATCAATTTAGAGATATTATGGAAATGCAAATCAATTTTATTTGATTATTTTAGAATATGCCAAAGAATATTTTTCTACAGATATTTATTCTAATTATTAAATCCTAAAAATTTAATCTTAAATTATTGTAAAAATATAATTGCAGTTATTATACATAAATAATATTTTGTAAAAGATATTCTACAATGAATTT
>OVAO01004446.1:0-10217 GCA_900406285.1 Biscutella auriculata
TATATGTTTAATATATTCTTGTATATATATATGTGTGTGTGTGAAAGATAATTATTTTGAAATAATAAGGGTTTGATAAGGGTTGTATATAGTATCGTCTCATCGCTCGCCTCGTCGATTCAATTAATTTTTAATAGTTTCTTTTTCATTTATTTTGATCTAAATATTTATTTATTCTTTGTTCATAATTTCAATTTTTATTTTTTTATCTAAATATTTATTTAGTATATTATCTTTTTTTTTATCATTTTTGCTCTTTTGTGGTTTAGAGTTAGAATATATGATTTATGATTTAAAGTTTAGAGTTTAATTTGAGTTTAGAGTTTATGAGGTTAAAGTTTAGAGTTTAAAGTTTAAAATTGACAAAAAAAAAAGTTTAAAGTTGAATTTTTAGAGTTTTGGAAGTTAAAGTTTAGAGTTTAGAGTTAAGGGTTGCAGTTGTAGATTTTAGGGTTTAAAATATATGAGTTAGAGTTTTAGAGTTTAGAATATATGATTTAGAGTTTAGAGTTCCCGATGACTTTCTGACTGTTTTTATCTGACCATGATTAAATTTCGAATTTAGAGTTTAGAGTTTTAGAGTTTAGAGTTTATAAAGGTTTGAGTTTTAAAGTTTAGGGTTTAGAATATATAATTTATAGATTTGATTTTTGAGTTTTTATTTTTTAGTTTTGAGTTAATGGTTTGAGTTTATAGTATAGGGTTTAGGTTTTTAATTTTGTTTATAAATTAGCCACAAACACATTTTGTGGCTATTTTGATTTAGCCACGAACACATTTCGTGGGAAATTCGTGGTTATCATAGCCACACCCATATCTCGTGGTTAATTTGTGGCTATATTAGCCACGACCACATTTCGTGGTTTATTCGTTTTAGCCACAAACACATTTCGTGGCAATTTTGTGGGTCTTTTCCACGAAAAACCCACGAATTGTTTTATGGGTTTTCGTGGGAAATTCGTGGGTTTTGTTAGCCACGAAAATTTTCGTGGGAAATTATGTGGATATATGCAGATTTTTTACTAGTGGATACCATTCGCTCCACATACTTTGATCTTTGAGATTTTACTATTTCTTGGATGAAAAGCTTATCCCCTTGTCGGCTCTAGAGTGACGACCCCCTGGGAGGATTGTATCACCAATAACACGAGAACGACACAAGGGCTCATTCACTCTGGGATGTGGACCTTACTCATGATCTCTTCCACAATGCCAAGGATGAGTCATAAGGTAACGGTCATATGAGTCTCGGGTACTTTATCTTTGGCGCGTCCTTAACGAGAGGTTTTATGTGCAATGGACCTCATTAAAAACCTTGGTGAGAAAAGCATTTTGGGACAAAAATCACGTAAGGGAAAGGAGTACCCAAAAACCTCTCATTGCCCGAACCAAGCATTTGAAGACATGAGGAGGTAGTTGCATGGATCCGGCTCTTCCTCCTTCTTTATGTGATGGTAATGTTTCTCTAAGTCCTCCAATGCATACATCATGGCTCCAACCAGTCTTCTTGCTCTTGCTCGTGTGATGGGTCTTGTTGGGACTTGTAGGGAGATCTCTTCATGCTTACCTCAGGTTCCTTGTCACCCAGACGTGTATCAGATTGTGTCGACAGGCTGACGAGGCGTGCTTTCTTAAGTTGATGTTGAAGAAATAATATATAATTCAAAATTATGGAAAATATAACTACATAAATAGATAATTTTATTTTATAAATTTTCAAAAAAGTAATAAAAAATAACAACATATAAATTATTTAAATGACATTTTAAGTAGATGGGTGTTTGCTTTTTTTATTAAAAACACAAAATTATGAGATGAAGACATGTAGCATCAAAAAGGGAGTCTCAAAGTTTCTCAAGGTATCTCAATTGAGATACTTTCTCAAGAATTACTCACCTCTCTCCTAATTTTCTTAATTTTTTCTTTTTCTTTTAATGTGAGAACTCCATGGAGAATCCATGGATGGAGTTGCCCTAACAACCTAAACACACTAGCAATGAAATCTCAACAACATAAACTCAAAATAACACCAAACACAAGATCAAAAACAGAAAAGATGCAAACTTTATCTCAAAAACTGAAAATCTCAAAAATGTGCAAACTTTGAAACACAAAAGCAAAGATAGATGATCAAGAGATGAAGAAAGCTTAAAATCCGATCAAGTAAGTTATCTTGGGGGAAGGGTGGTCAAGTTAGATCGGTATGGATCGGTTGCGTCTTCTTCAGGGGTTGGTACCGGTCACTTGACTCCCTTTGATCCAAACTTAGGATTGAGTTCTGCTCAAGCGGCCTCATTAAAACCTGGTCGGGAAAATCCAAGGGGACAAAACCCGACTCAGAGAAAGAGTACACACTTGAACACATCTAAGTTAGATCAAGTCTTAGGCTTGAATACAGTGGACAGGGACATGATCTTGCTCCTCTTCAAGCTCTAAGTGATCAAAGTGTTCTTCCAAGTGCTCTCAAGTCCTTCTCAAAGCTCTATCGAGTCTTTGAGCTCTCGATCTCGTCATCGGTCCATTGGGCACTTCAAGAGATGCCTCCTCTAGCTCATCAACTTTATCCGTGCTTTATATGCTCATATGATCCTACCTCTATAATACCATAGTTTTTCATTCTTTTAGAGAGCTTAGATGTTGTTAGATCATTAGGTTTAGTTTAGGGTGCTTGAGTGGAATAGAGGTCGAACCTCTTGTCTTAATGTGCTGGATTCCCTTAAATTCCACCGAGTTGTTTCTTCTCTTTATCAAGAAATAAAACGTTTCTTCTCTTCTTTTTACTTTTGTTTATTGTCTTCTTATTGCTTACTTCCTGCTGACCCTCGTGCGTGCCCAAGCCTTTGAATCTCTTAGTCTCCACAGTCGAGAACTTCAAGACTTATTTTCGCGAGTTTCCTTGCTCTCTTGTTTGCTTTGCTTGTTGTTCTTTCTTTTATCGTAAAAACCTTAAGCTTCTTAGGGTTAGGTTGGGTTCATAGGTTCTGTCCGTGAGTGGTCGAAGTAGTTAAGCCAAACTTCTCTTCGATTCTCTTGCACTCACGGCTAGCCAACGTTGAGACTCTTTTTTCCTTGTTGTATTAAAGATTTCTTGTTTTTATTTAACTCTACTACACATGTCTATCTCAGTTGTATTCATGTGTGAGTAGTAGGTAATTGGGTCTAGGGAGTTTCCTTCAACAAAATCATGATCTAGATATGATAGGAATTGGTTCAAAAGGGTGTTTTCTAAGAGTCTCCTCTCAACCCATGTGCTATGCATGACTAGGGTCGATCTCTTAGTCATTGATCCAAGGGACATCTCATATGGGAAAAATCCCATGAGAATACCCAGACCATTTTTTGAAGAGGGCAACCAAGAAGAACTTTGCATAGGTGAATAATCTCATGCCCAGACTTCCCTTAAAGGTCTCTTGGTTTTGAGCATATCGACTCAGTCCCGAAATAATGCTAGTTTGGCCACCAAGGAAATGAATCACATCGCCCTTGGTTAATTGGGTCGTGTGGCTAAGCGTCATAATGCACCACGATAGTGGGTATGGCCAAGCAACCCTTTTTGAGCTCAAGATGGTACGTTAATGTCATCCTTAGAACCGGTTCCACTAGATCATGGGATCCAAGAAAGGGATCTCCTAAAGACCTAACGTTTATGTTTATAGAGTCCATATTCTATTCTTGCATTGTTTCCTTTTCTTGCTTTGATTCCTTTCTTGCTTATTTCCATTTATTTGCTTGCATGTTTAGTTCTAAAACTAAAACTCGAAACCCTGATTGACTTAGCTTTACACTTGTTTAGACTGAAAGCACTAGACTTCTATGTGGATTTGGTCCCTAAGTACTCAACTGACATAGTTGTGCACTTGCAACCAGTGTGGTGACGATGAAAAGGTTAATTAAAACCTCTGGTAAAATTAGATACAAAATAAACCATATCAAGTTTTTGGCGTCGTTACCGGAGAAGTTTTTAGTCTTTAGGATCTAGATTAGGATCTATTGTCGAAGTTTTTATTTTCATGCTTAGTTCTCAATCATTTCAAGTTCATTTTTCAGTTTATGATACGTAGAAGTCAATGATTAAAGAACCTTGTGAGCCTAAACTATCAAGAACTTACGAAACTTCAAAGAGAGACAAATCGAAAGAGACGTACGAAAGCCCTCATCAAACGTACTGGACCAAACGAAGACCAGTCCAGGTCCCAGGACCATAAGATCACTGGCCTAGAAGTGAACCAACACCACTTAGGTGCAAGCCAAGCTGACCAAAACCGACCAGGAGGCTTCCTATGTGTGAGATCAACTGATTCGTACGAATCAACCCGTACTATCTCAAACCAACGTGTACCACAGACACACGTAGTCGAAGCAGCCACACATACCACACGTACCACGGGTGTGTCGACCACACATATCGACACTGCACGCAACACATGTACGTAACCCACGTACGACGACCTGATCCGATGGATCAACAATGATCGTGACCTTGCGCATGAGACCCATGCACCGCCAATACGTACCAACTTTTACTGGTACGACGACCCAGGCCCACCCTCACGCACCAGCGTCCAGTAACTTATTGACCACCAGTTGACCCATCTCGACGCAAGCATGCGTCAAGTCATGTACCGGGAATGACCAATGCACTCGACTGACTCGATGCATCCGATGAGTCTACCTAGTGGTCCGATGACCCACGCCATTGTGTCGAGGCAGCCGCATCACCCAATGATCGAGCATAACTGAACCAAACACCCGATGAATTATCCGAACCATTTGACCCAGCCGCATCACCCGGTGATCGAGCATCACCGACCCGAACACCCGATGTATCATCTAGCCGACCAGACACATCAACCAGTTAACCACGCCGACCCGATACACCCGACTACTGATATGTAGTGTTTTTAACCATTTTAATATTTTGTTTCCATTTGGTTTTCATTAGTTTAGGATGCATTTACGTCCACTTAGGTTGCATTCATTTCATGTTTCAGGTGTTGAAGATGAGATAAATGGAGATACTGGATTCTGCTTTGTGGAGAGATACACCGATTCTCCCGATTTTGAGTTCTCTGAAGACGATGACCAGGACACGGAGGGTGTATGGGTGGCGGCGACTTTCTTCTCTTGTGATCGGGAATCCATGGTCGAAGAAATCTATGGCGTTGAGAGTAGAATCAGAGAACTGCCTCTTCGTCTTCTAGGGTTTCACGTGATGTTTACCCATAGCCTCTCGTTTCTCTCCTTTTATATACGACTTTGGGCCATTATCACTCCACTGGGCCCTGAAGCCCACAAAACCTTTTTTCCTTTTTTCTTTTTTTTTTTTTAAATTGGGCCGACATGTTTTAATTTGGGCCGAGAAGTCCATATGCCTCAGATCCATTTACCCTGCAACTTTCCTGAGATCACTTAACACACGCATCAGTGCACACAAGTATATACGCACCTGTCTACCTAAGCTAATCAGATATCTGATTACACATGATCTTGATCTAATCTTACACACTTTAAGAGGCATATTCACGTGACCTTATGTGAGTGACCCAGACTATAACTAGATCAATATGAGCACTTCTTGTATACCTTTGCCAAAGTTATGATTTCTTTTAATCATTTGTCTGCGAGTTCCTAGGTCTGCTTATGAGCTGTTGTAGCTTTGTTCTCGGTCCGGACTTAGGCCCATATCACCTACTAATTTGATAAAATAGCAGTCATGGGCACTGTGACTAGTCTTTCACACTGTCATGCCTTCATTATGTGTGTATCTTCAAGCCTTCTTTGTTTGTAGAGAGCATACAATCAGGCAGCTGGAATTTCCTTTCGAGAGACACTTCACTGAGATCCAGCTCGTTAACCTTCGTTTTTTTTTCTCGGTTAACACATGCTCCAGCTTATGGATGAATCGCCCTTCTCATTCCTGAGTAATTCATATCAGAGGTATCACTTGACTTCTCAACCTCTGATCCATTTGATTTGGGTTATGTTGTTGTGGTGTGTGGTATGTAGCAGAAATATCACTTGATTTCTCAATTTCTGCTACCTTTTTCTTTTACCACAGTGCTCTCCTCATCTCTTTGACCTCCTGGTATGCACACATACAACCTTCCAACTTGATCACCACATAACGGCATGACAGGCAGCTTTTTTCCACAGCGCACTACATATTCAGGTTATTGATTGTAGCTTCGTTAAATTCAGTGATATGTTCCTGTGCCTTTTCCTGCCTTATGTCACACACACTTATTTAACATTTTAGACCTCGCAAACCCCAGTAGCTTTTTGCAAATTAATAAATCTATTAAAGTCTAAGGGTTTAGTAAACAAATCAGCCAGTTGACAATTAGTGCTCACATGTTCTACAATAATCAGTTTCTCCTCAACTATCACGGATGAAATGATGCCTAATGTCTATGTGTTTAGTCCTAGAGTGTTGAACAGTATTCTTTGCAATACTTATGGCACTTTGATTATCACACATAATTAATAAGTAATCACTAATCATACCATAGTCAGCTGCCATCTGCTTCATCCATAGGAGTTGGGTGCAACCACTTCCTAGTGCAATATACTCCGTTTCAGCTGTTGATAGTGAGACACTGTTCTGTTTCTTGGAGTGCCACGAGATCTGGTTGTTCCCCATAAAGAAACACCCACCTGTTGTGCTGCGTCGATCATCCAGAGACCCAGCCAATCAGCATCGCAATACCCCATCAGGTTTTGGTTTGTGTCCTTGGTGAAGTAAATTCCCAGGTTGATTGTTCCTTTAACATAACGTAGAACCCTTTTCACAGCCGCTAGATGGGACGCTTTTGGTTTTGCTTGATAACGAGCACATATTCCAACAGCAAAACAGATATCTGGTCTACTTGCAGTGAGATACAGTATGCTGCTAATCATCCCTCTGTATTTTTTTTCATCCAAGTCTCCTCATGATGCATCTTTTGACAGTTTCTCGTTAGTCCCCATAGGTGTCTTTGCTTCCTTGCAAGTTTGCAGACCAAATCTTGTGATCAACCCCTTTGCATATGTGCTTTGAGTGACAAAAATTCCCTCATCTGACTCTTTTACTTGTAGTCCTAGAAAATATATCAGTTCTCCACACATACTCATTTCAAACTCTGTGGTCATAGTTTTCTCAAACTTTTCAACCTGTTTCTGACATGTGGAGCCCAAAATGATGCAATCCACATAAATCTGAACCACCATCAGATTGGTGTTGTCCTTAGTCACAAATAACGTCTTGTTTGACTGTCCCCTTTCGTATCATTGACTTACCAAGAACTTAGTCAGCCTCTCGTACCAAGCTCTAGGAGCCTGCTTGAGACCATACAACGTCTTTTTGAGTTTATAGACATGCTCAGGGTGATGACTGTCTTCAAATCCTTTTGGTTGTTCCACAAACACTTCCTCGTTCAATGTCTATTTAGAAAAACACTCTTGACATCCATCTAATATAGTTTGAATCTCATTGCACAAGATGTTCCTAGCAGAAATCGTATGGACTCTAGAGGTGCAACAGGAGCAAATGTTTCGTCAAAGTCCACTCCTTCAATCTTGGAGTACCCTTGTGCTACCAATTGAGCTTTATTCCTTACTACAATGTCGTCCTTGTCTATCTTGTTTTTAAAGATCCACTTTGTTCCAACAACATTCTCGTCTCTTGTTCTTGGTAATAGATCCCACACTTGACTGCGTTCAAACTTATCCAGTTCCTCTTGCATCGCAGCTATCTAGTATCATCAGCCAATGCTTCCTTATGATTCTTTGGTTCCATCATTGATACGAAGCATCCATACATGATTACTTCAGATACTGAGGACTTTCCGTCAATCATCTGTCTGAAGTCAATCTGCTTTCCACGGGTGACTCTTCCCCCCTGAATCTCTCCTATAACATCAGTTTGGGAGTGATTCCTGTGAACCCGAGCTAGAGGAATAGTTTCCTCATTTTCCTCAGTTTCCTCAGCTGGCTGATGAGATGTTCCCAACTCTGACTCACCTGGTGTATGTGATTGAGACACATTGGGAACTGATGAATCAACGGAATGAGGAACAGGTGTGACAATTTCAAAGTGTTGATCTATGAGTTGTGTGTCTGACCAATCATCAAACACCACATTCACTGTTTCGTGTACTGTCTTGGTCCGTTTGTTGTATACTGTGTAGGTTGTACTGTTGTTTGAGTATCCCAAGAAAAATCCTTCATCACTTCGCGAGTCAAACTTCGTGAGTTGATCCTTGTCATTTAGTATGTAACACACACACCCAAAGACATGAAAGTAGCTCACAGATGGTGTCTTCCCTTTCCATATTTCGTATTGAGTTTTGTTCGAACCCTTCTTTACGTACACCCTGTTGATGACATAGCAGGTCGTGTTAACAGCTTCAGCCCAAAACTGTTTGGCTACCTTATTCCCATGCAGCATTGCTCTAGCCATCTCCTGTAATGTTCTGTTCTTCCTTTCAACGACACCATTCTGCTATGGTGTTCGCGGAGCAGAGTACTGATGTGTAATCCCCTGAGTCTGACAGAACAGCTCGAACAAGTCATTCTGAAACTCTCCACCATGATCGCTACGAATATATTTAATACTCCACTTTTCATTTTTAAGTTGAAGAGCTAGTACCCGAAAAATGTCTAGGGTTTCAGACTTCTCACGCAGGAATCTGACCCAGGTATACCTCGAGAAATCATCTACAAGTACCATGATGTATCTCTTACTTGCCAGGCTCTCCACTGGAATGGGACCCATCAGATCCATGTGCACTAACTCCAGAGCCTCTTTTGCTTTCACATCTGACACCGCTATGTGTTGAACTTTAACTTGTTTCCCTTGACTACATGGTCCACAGACAAAATGCTATTCATGACTGAGTTTTGGTATTCCCCTGATGATTCCATGATTGGCTAGTTTAACCAACGTCCTTATGTTCAGATGTCCTAACTTTTGGTGCCAAAGTTGTGCTTCAGACTCCTGAATGGTACTCAGGCATGTGCTATTTCCTTTCCACATGTAACAGTTGTTCCCTGATTGCTGTCCCTCGAACTGTACGACCCCTTTACTGTCTACAGCTTGGCACTTCTCCTTGGTAAATGTTACTGCAAGTCCCTCATCACACAGTTGGTTGATGCTAATCAGATTTGCCTTCAGTCCATCTACAAGAAAGACGTTTGATAGTTCAGGCTGTGACATGCCTCCAGTCCTTATTTTCCCTTTAATTTTTCCTTTGGCCCCATCCCCAAAAGTTACTCTACCGGTGGCAGTTTTCTGAAACTGAGTCAAGTTCTGTTGAGCTCCAGTCATGTGTCTGGAACACCCACTGTCGAAATACCAGAGATATGACGTTGATTGGCTACCAGAGTCATCAGTTTTGAATGCTACATAGCATATTCCCTCTTCCTTTGACGACTTCTGCCAGCTACTGGTCACCTTACTATTCTGAGAATACAGGTCCTGTTTCTTGATCCATACTTGCCGATAGTTCAGATTGCTTCTTCCTCTATCCTGTTTGACTTGGTGTCTATTTTGTCCCGCTAACATAGCGACCTTGTATCTGAATTTTTGGCAGTGAGCTTTAAAGTGACCTAGTTTACCGCAATACCAGCATCCGAACACACGATCATATATTTGCCTTTTTACGTGGGTAACCTGACTACCATCTGATGTTTTTCTTTCTACCTTGGGGGTTTCCTTGACAAACTGAGTTGTGGCATGCTGAGTGATTCCGTTATATCCCAGTCCACACTTGCTGTTGCTAGTTCTTCCCATTGTTAACACCTTATCCAGATCTTCTGTTCCTTTGCTCAGCATCTTGATGTTCCTAAGTTGAACTTGAAACCTACCTTCTACCTCAGCAGACCTGCACTTCTCTCTCTGAATGTCTTCCTCAAGTACCATGATCCTGTTTTTCAGCTCTGTGTTCTGACTTCTCAAGTCTGAGTTTTCGGAGACCAAATCCTTATTCTCTTGTTCTCTTTTCAACACATGTTCCACTAAGATCCGATTTTCAGCTTCCAATGTGAGATCAATCTCCTCATCNAAGATCAATCACCTCATCTGATACATCAGTATCCTGATCACTCTCAGCGTCATTCTCTATAACTCCTAGTAGGGCCATGAAGTTGTTCACTGGTTGTTCTCCATTATTCTCATTTGATTTGTCCTCGCTGTCACTTAGAATTGCATATGCCTTCTCCTTTTGCTTCGTCCTTCCAAC
>OVAO01004448.1:0-10216 GCA_900406285.1 Biscutella auriculata
TACAAGTATTTTATGTGATAAGGTACTCTTTAGGCTTGATTGCAGTTAAGCCAACTCAATCATGATCTAAAGAAAGCTTCTAAACCCTAATGGATTTGTTAGCTTTTAGTTTCCGCCTTTTACAGTTCTGAATGTTGTTCTTGATTGCCTTGGTCTGTAGACGCGAGAGCGCGGTATTGATGCATGTTGGGGATATAATTTAGGATGGGTTATGGGAAAGTAACTGCTTCGGGGTTCTCAAAGCATACAAACACGAGAGTGCGGTGTTAGAATTACTCTGAGAGAGAATCTTTGTGCGAGAGTGGCTGAGTCCATTTTTAATTACTTAACCCTGAAATAAGATTTAAACCAAAGCACCTAGACCTATTGAACTTCGTTATATTCTGCTTTAATTTGCTTTCTGATTTCTCACTTGCTTTACTACAACTAAAACGACAATTATTATAGGATTTTTAGTGACAGAGTTAAAATCCTGCTTAGACCTAGGAAATATTGTGCAAGTTCTATTGTCTCTAGCAAGCATCCCGATTTGGTTCGATATATACACACCTTCTTTATTTGCAAGTATATGTGTTCTCCTCTGGTCTACTCATCCATAGTAGACGTAGTGGAAATACAATATAAATCAGTACACAAGAAACCCTAATTCCATGGGATAGCTCGACACAACGGTAATTAATACATAACTGAGCTACTATTATAATGTAACTCACCCGTTGGAGTAAGATAATACACTATAAATCAGCCGTTGAAGAAAAATGATCCATCGTAAATTAGCCGTTAGAGAAAAATTATACACCGTTAATCAGTCGTTGTAGCAAAATTTGACTCCCTAAATCAGTCTCTGTTAATTATTAAATCAGCCTTATCAAACCTGAACTCATGCACTAAATAATAAACAATCAATTCATAAATTAGCCGTAAGCAAACGTAACTCAACCTATATTAAATCATAAAGCACCCGTTATTAAGTCGGAACTCAAACATATTTGACATAATTCAGTTGTTTAAAACAAATTTATAATCCGTAAATCAGCTTTCATATTCGTTTTCCCTCCAAAGCACCTTCCCCCACAAAATATGTTATACCCTTACCAATTAAAAAGCCCTATACTAAATCATTTTACCCATATTCTATATCTTAAAAAATCAATTTCTTCCTAGGTGCCTAGCAGACATGTCCGACACCTCCGAGAGTTCGCGAAGGTTTACAAATTTGACAGACGATTCCGATATCTCGTCGAAGTCTCCAGCGTCAAGCCATAGCGGGCAGACATCGAGGGTGTACGGAGTACCTACTCAATATTGGTGTGGCGAAGAAATCGTTGTGAGGAACTCGAGAACGGAAATGAATCCGTATCGGAGGTTTTATCGATGCTCTTTTGCTGCCGAACAGAGGGTATGGTTGAATAAAATTGCGAATGTTGATCGAATATTGGATATGCTGTTATCAGTTCTTATAGCTTGTTAGAATCCGACAGTTGGTGAACGATAAGCATGATTTTAAATGGCTGGATGAAGGAGTTCATAACGAATTGGAAGCGATAAGCAAGAAATTGGCTAAGTACGAGGAGGAAATGAAAGAGGTTAAAGATTCCTTGGAGGAAGATATGAAACGAATTGTAGAAGTTGAGATTAAGCCCTTTAATCACTTTCTTAGAAAGATTGAAGAAATTGAATGTCGCATCAGAAAGATTACGATGTTATTGTTCTTATTTTCGCTAGTTATTATAATTACTATAATATACCGTAACGACAATTACAACTCAGCCATAACTATAGCCGTAAATCAGCTGTATAAGCCGTAATTGTACCCCTAAATCAGCCGTCATAATAGCAATGTGACGACTGATTTAGTCGTCAACTATGTCTCTGTATAAACGGAGCCAAACCCTTAACGATGTCTTTTTTATGATTTTATAATTGACTGACCTGTAATAAATCGGTAAATCAAAAAATTAAATCAGTCTAATATAATATAAAAATATAATCAGTAAATCACTCTGATGAATACAATATTAAAATGTAATCCATAAGGTATAATGTCTTGCTACGTGGCTATGATGTCTTATCACACAACTATTATGTCGTATTACGAGGCAAATGATGTCTTATTACTTACCTTGAAACACTGTCATTTTTACAAACGCAATAGACGTAATTGTACTACCTATCTAAGCCATGATTATAGCCATAAATCAGCGATAACTATGTCTTTAGCAGTTTAGAAAAATTCTTGTCTGTAACTCAGCCGATAGAGACAATTCTACAGTGTAAGTCAGCTGATTTAGTTCACTACATTACCTTTCACGGCTGTGTTATAGTAATTGTTACATTGAGTCACCTTACCTTTTAAAGGCTAATTTACATATACTAATTTGTCTTCAATGTGATTTACTGATTATATTTGACTATACGGCTGAGTTATATTAGTTGTAACGACTAGGTTCTAATACTTTATTCCAATCATGATATTACAACTGAGTTACTTTAGATGGCTGATTTAAGGGTACTATTATTAAGAATAACTTATTATGTTATACGGCTGACTTAATATGTTATTACAACTGGCTTTTTATGTTATACGGCTGGCTTAATATGTTATACGACTGACTTATTATGTTATTACGGTGAGTTCTAACAACATGTTTCTAGAGCATCACATTGCTTTCATACATATTACTAATATAACTTAAGAAAAGAAGAACACCAACATCGTCTTCTTCGTCAAACACCCTTCCATTTTATCAATCTCGCTATGAAACTGATAGAATATGTCCCCTGTAGCTCTTCAATTCGTTGGGAATTCTCCGATGTGAAGCTATTCAGCGTAAGAACTTCCGTTTTAATTTCCTCCTCCTTATCAACGAAATGATTGTGTATCTTTTCCAATTTATTCCTTATCTTGTCTAATTCATTATCCACTCATTCGTCCACCCATTTAAAGACATGTCTGTCATTCTTCAACTGCCAAATGCAAACAACCATAAGAATTCATGACAACATGTTATACTTTATGCATGCATTAACATATCATAAGGTAACAATCCCAATCAAGCATTTAACCAATTTTCGATTAACAATATCAACTTTATTCCATCATACCTCCTTGGTTGCTGCTAAAGAGCATATGGATGTTAATTTAGGGTAAAAACCCTAAGGGTACCCATGACCCTCTATATTTTTCAAAGACCATGACCCTCTTTTTTTTAATTAAAATCAATAGGGTAAAATTAGGGTAGGTTTTTTTTATCCAAAGTCTCATAGGGTTTTACCCTAAAGGGTTTAGGGTACACATGAAACTTTTGCTATATTTGATATATTATTAGAGTAATTATATAATAGGGTTTTTCTAGACTTTAGTTTCTAGAAAAAAACGATCCCACAATTTTCGAGAAAAACTTGATTCTATATTTTCGTGAAAATATGATTCCATAGTTTTCGGGAGAAACATGATTCAGTAATTTTTTTGCGGGAAAAATTGTGGTTCAGTAATTTTTGGTAGGAAAATTTCTGATTTCGTTCTTTTTTGTGGGAAAATTCGTGATTCCACAGTTTAGCGGGAAAATTCGTGATTCCGTTATTTTTACAGGAACATTGTAATTTTGTTATTTTTTGCGGGAAAATTCGCTATTTTGTTAATTTTTATGGGAAAATCGTGATTCTGTTATTTTTCGCGGGAAAATTCGTGCTTCTGTTGTTTTTGACGGGAAAAATTGAGATTCCGTTATTTTTTACGGAAAAAATCATGATTCTGTTATTTTTGGCGAGAAAATCGTGATTCTGTTATTTTTGGTTGGAAAATCGGGATTCCGTTATTTTTGGCGGGAAAATTGGGATTCCGTTATTTTTGGCGGGAAAATTTGTGATTCCACTTTTGGCGGGAAAATCGGGATTCTGTTATGTTTTGCGGGAAAATCATGATTCCGTTATTTTGGCGGGAAAATCGGGATTTCATTATTTTCTGCGGGAAAATTCGTGATTCCATTTTTTTGCGGGAAATTTTTTTCGTTATTTCGTAATTTTTAGAGGAAAAATTTCTTGATTCTGTGATTTTTGGCCAGAAAATTCATGATTCCGTTATTTTTTTGCGGGAAAATTCGTGATACAACTTTTTAGAAGGCCATTTGAGAGATCGACAATTAAAGTTGCATTTTAAGCTTTGTGATTCTTTAATTGTATCCATTTAATTTATTTATAATGTTAAAGTGATATATAATATAGTTAACATGAAAAGATTAAAAGTGATAAAGTTATGGTTTGACTAGTTATAAAGTTATGGTTTGATTATTTATAAAGTTAAAGTGATATATTATTTAAGCGTAATGGTTAATTATCTAAGTTAATTAATAATCACCAAAGTTTTTATTTAGTTTAAATATGAAAATAAGAGATTAAACATAAATCTATTCATTTAGTAACTTAAACTAGGGTACCCGTGGACTATCCTTAAGCTTCATGGTTTTTTCAGGGTAGTCTTTGGAACTCCGTACACTGTCGTGGTGTGCCAGTTCGAACAACTGTCCGTTGGAGCCTACGAGGAACTTGGAGCCTGCGAGAAACTTGGTGCATGCGAGAAACTTTCTGAACTTTCTACAATGTCGGACATGTCTAATTGGGAGAAAATAATTTTGTGTGGGTATGGTTTAGTAAGAACAAAGTTCTTGTTTAAATTTATCATGGAAGACAACGTCATTCACCGGATAGGCGACACAAATAAGCCAACACTTCATGGAAATCGATTATGAATAAGAGCACCTCCTATGGAACCACCTAACTTTGAAATCAAGGACATACAGCTGAAATTGGTGTCGGACCCCATTCCATGGGTATACCACTGAAAATCCACTGGAACACCTTGTTTATTTCGACAGGATTTGTCAAACAGTAAAATTAGAGAATGTAACTGAGGATGCTTACAAGCTAAGACTATTCCCGTTCTTTCTGAAAGGCCAAGCTCATGACTGAGAGAAACCTAGCACCATGCTCTATGCTTACTTGGGTAGACTGCAAACAAGAGTTCCTATCTGCATTCTTCTCAACAGCGAGGACAACCAAAATTCGCACTAACATATCAATGTTCTGTCAGAATATTTCGGAATCACTATTCGAAGCTTGGAGTTGTTACAAAGGATACATTCGCTAGTGCCCACATCATGGTTTCCCACATGAATCTCTGCTCAACACATTCCACAAAAGGCCTCTTGAGACCATAAAAGATGATGTTGCACACAACAAGCTCATGGAACTTCTTCGATAAAACATATGAGGAAGGTCACACGTTGTTAGAAAGTTTAGCACAGAGTGATTACAACTATAGTGATGGTTATTATGCACAACCTACTAGTTGTCTGCACCTCCGAAAGTTAAGTACGACCATGATTTCAGAGAACTCGGTTCAAAGCTCAATCATCTCCTCGCCACGAAACACAGCTCGAAAATAGCTGAAAACTACGGTAGTCATCAGAATGAATTGACAAATGAAGGAGTTCATTTTATGGGACAAATTATGCCTTCATATTCAAACCGAGTGCTGCCGTTAGATTTACAGCCACCACCATACAACTTCTCCTAATTGTTGAACCACTATAAGCCATACTACCATGAGGTACCACCTTATAGACAACCCCTCTACCCCATGATCCCACACCGCAAGAAACAACAATCCTTCTACTAAGGCAACTTCTTGAAGGACAACAACAATCAGAGCTACATTTCCGGGAATTCAAGAAGGATATAAATGAAAAGGTCGATGCTTCTTATAATGATTTGGGCAACAAGTTCAGGCAAATCGCTTCGCACATGAACGCAATTGACCGAGAGATCAAGAACGCTCAAGGAATGGACACCTTTACTCATCATTCTACACTTGAATTTGTGAATGTTATCACATTAAGGAGTGGTAAAGCGCTGCCTCCTAGAACTCCCATCGAGGACAATGGGAAGCAGGGTGGGGATGGCTATTCCAGTAGAGGATGACGACAATATAAAGGAAATTCAGGAGTTGAATTCTGATAAAATTGACGAAGAAACTGAGGAATATGCACGAAAAGCCAAAGAGCTAGCTGACAGCAAAGCTAAGGGTAAAACCATTGCTGAGGAAGAACCTTTAACCAAGACCCCAACCTATAAGCCCAAGTTACCTTTTCCATGGAGACAAAAAGCAAAACTTATGGAAAAGTACCGAGCTAAGTTTGAAGAAAAATTGAAAGAGGTTCAGATAGTTATACCACCGATAGATACATTTATGCTCGTCCCTCATTACAACAAGTTCCTTAAGGATTCAGTCCAAAAGAAGCTCAAGGACATGGAAGGAATGGTAGTCCTCACCAAAGATTGCAGTGCAATCATTCAGACAACCAAAGTCCCGTCAAAAATGGAGGATCCAAGGAGTTTTACTATCCCTTGCTCATTAGGAGGGTTTAAATTTGATAGATGCCTATGTGATCTAGGCGCCAATGTTAGTGTTATGCCTTATTATCTTGCGAGAAAATTGGGATTTACTGTTTTTAAACCTTGTAGGATCCAAATTGTGCTAGCGGACAGGTCAATAAAGATCCCAGTTGGAATTCTGGAAGACCTACCGATCAAACTAGGAAACACATAAGTACCTATAGACTTTATCATCTTGGAAATGGAAGAGGAACCAAAAGACCCCCTAATTCTTGGTCGACAATTCTTAGCTACAAGAGGAGCAATTATTGATGTCAAGGAGGGAAAAATCGTTCTCCACCTAGGGAATGATGAGGTAAAACAATTTGATATGGAGAGAAATCTTGAAGAAACCCTCCAAGTATGATGAGATCCTTAGGATAGACATCATAGATGATCTAACTGAAGAATATATAGAAGACTTCTCTCAAGAAGATGTGTTGCAAAAAGCTCTCACTAAGGAAAGAAGTCAAGATGAAGTCTTTGGAATCCAGATTGGGAACATGGACAAAAGGTTGGACTCCCATAAGGCTCTACTTGAAAAAACTGAGTTCGAGGAAATTACCACGCTTGATCTGCAAGTTGGAAACAATCCTAGCTTTCAAAGATGCATGATGTCTATCTTTTCAGATTTAATAGAGGAAGTAGTAAAAGTTATCTTGGATGATTTCTCTGTGCATGGTTCGTCTTTCTCTGCTTGTATGTCTAATCTTTGCAAGGTACTCGAACGCTGCGAGGAAACTAATTTGGTTATGAACTAGGAAAAATGCCACTTCATGGTTAATGATGGGATTGTTCTAGGACACAAAATATCAGAGGAAGGGATTGAAGTTGACAAAGCTAAGATCGATGTTATGATTGATCTAGGACCGCCGAATTCAGTTAATGGTATCGTGAGCTTCTTGGGGCACGCATGGTTCTATAAAATGTTTATTAAGGATTTTTCAAAGACCGCTAGACCCCTCACAAGACTACTCTGTAAGGAGACTGAGTTCCATTTTGATGACGTATGCATGCATGCCCTCAATACCATCAAGAATGAATTGATAAGTGCTCCAATCGTGCAATCACCATACTGGACCCTCCCCTTTGAAATTATGTGCGATACGAGTGCAATACACATGATCTATTATGCAAGCAAGACAGTGGATGAAGCTCAGACTAATTATGCAACTTTTGAGAATGAGCTACTAGCGATTGTTTTCGCTTTTGAGAAATTCAGGTCATACTTGGTGGGTTCCAAAGAGATAGTCTACACAGACCACGCTGCGCTAAGACATCTAGCAAAAAAGGATGCAAAACCGAGGTTGCTCATATTGATTCTCTTACTTCAAGAATTTGACCTCGAGATTAAGGACAAAAAAGGGATAAAAAATGGTGTAGTAGACCACTTATCTGGACTGCGAGTTTGCGATGAGTTACCCATAAATGATTCACTACCAGATGAGTAACTGATGGCAATAGGAACTCTATGCGAATTTGACGGGCCCGAATTATGACATTAGAGCAGTCACTATTGTTCAGCTCAAGGAACCTTGGTACACTGACATAGTCAATTATTTGGAATGTGGAATAGAACCACCATTGGAAGGGTACCAGTTGAAGAAATTCCTGAAGGAAGTAAAGAGATTCTACTGGGATGAACAATACCTATACACCCTTAGTAAGGATGGTTTGTATCACAGGTGTGTAGTAGAGGAAGAAATTGAAGGAATCCTAACATATTGTCATGGATCAACATATGGGGGTCATTTCGCGAACTTCAAGACTGTTGCGAAGATCCTACAAGCAGGCTTTTGGTGGCCAACGATGTCTAAGGATACCCACCGATTCATAGAGAGATGTGACAATTACCAAAGAAGGGGGAACATCAGTAAGAGAAAAAAAATGCCCCAAAACCCAATAATGAAGGTAGAAGTGTTCGATGTATGGGGAATTGACTTCATGGGAACTTTCCCATCATCTTATGGGAACCAATTCATCTTGGTAGCGGTGGACTATGGCTCTAAATGGGTCGAAGCAATTGCAAGCCCTACAAACGATGCTATTGTAGTTCACAAGTTATTCAAAAATGTGATTTTTCCTAGGTTCGGAACGCCAAAGATGGTCATCAGCGATGGTGGATCGCATTTCATTAATAAGGTTTTTGGTAGCCCATTAAGAAAGCATGGTGTCAAGCATAAGGTAGCAACCCTTACCACCCTCAAACAAGCGGCCATGTTGAAGTTTCTAATAGATAGATTAAAGCCATCCTTGAGAAAACAGTGAGGATGAGTTGGAAAGATTGGTCAATAAAGTTGGATGACGCCTATTGGGCTTACAAAACAACATTCAAGACCCCTCTTGGCACTGCGCCTTTCAATATGTTATATGGAAAAGCATGTTACTTACTAGTGGAACTAGAATACAAAGCTCTATGGGCGGTGAAGTGTTTGAACTTCAATATGAAATCTGCAAAGAAAAGCGAGAATGCAGCTAGAGGAGCTAGATGGGTTTAGACTCAATGCATATGATAGTGCTAGGATCTACAAGTAACGCACTAAGGCATTTTATGACAAGATAATTCAGCGCAAGGACTTCAAAAAGGGCAATTTAGTTATGCTTTACAATTCAAGACTGAAACTCTTTCCTGGGAAACTCAAATCAAAATGGTAGGGACCGTTTACAGTAATGGAAGCTCGTCCGTATGGAGCGGTAGTATTCTTAGACAAGAACGAGAACAAATTCATAGTTAATAGTCACCGACTCAAAACATACATGGCGAGTGAAAGTACATAAAATGGAGAAACCTTCTCTCTTTCGGATCCACCCCATTCTCAATGAGAAAAGACTACGTCAAGCTCAGAGACATTAAACAGGCTCACTTGGGAGGCAGCACATGTCTATCCTTGCACATACTTTTTCGCTTTTGAATTTTTCGTTTTTCATTTTGTTTTTATTATGGTTATTTTGGAATTGTTCTTGGTACTTGATGATCCTTGAAGATTTTCTCAAGCGTTTCTGGTCAATCTATGACCCTATTCACTGATACTGAGGTCAATGCGAAGCAAGGATCAAGTGGGGGCTTGATATACCCGATTTTTATCGCTATTTTAACTCCGTCTTTTCCTCGGTTTTATATGTTTTTGGTCACTTTAGAGTCTTTTAGGATTGCATTCGGGTACATATTGCATTTCCAGGTGTTTAGGAAGACCGTGCATCAACAGGGTATGGAAAGGGCTGGAACCGGTCAACTCTGAGAGTCAACCAGACCAGTACCGGGCGGAAGGAAGGGAGTACCGGCCCGGCTCAGGCCGATACAGCAGTACCGGGCAGAAGGAAGGGAGTATCGGCCAAGCTCATGCCGATACAGCAGTACCGGGCAGGAGGAAGGGAGTACCGGCCAGGCTCAGGCCGATACAGCAGTACCAGGCAGGAGGAAGGGAGTACCGGCCAGGCTTAGGCCGATACACCAGTACCGGCCAGGAGGAAGGGTGTACCGGCCAGGCCCCGGCCGATACGGGCAGTACCCGTCTGCCCGTATGAGAATCGGTCTGCCCAGATCGAAATCGGCCTGCCCAGATCAGTACCGGGCAGCCCTTGGCCGATACTCATGCCTGAAATTTCCAAAAATGGACGTTTTTGCCCATGGAAGCTTGTCTATAAATAGTCACTTCATTTCAGTGGAGACTCTCTCCATTGGGTTTTGCCTTTTTGGTGAAACTCTAGTTTTAAGTTTATAATCAGTTTTTTAAGTTTTAATCTGAATTTCTGTTTTAGTTTGCAATGATTAGTTAGTAGTCTT
>OVAO01004449.1:0-10215 GCA_900406285.1 Biscutella auriculata
TTGGATTGGGAGTAAGAAGATTGCGTAGAATTTAGTCTACAAGCAGATGTATAGATGCTATAAACATCGATCTCGTTGTATTGCTTATCAACTTCTGTTATGGCGTTGGAGCAGTCGTTGTTGTTCCAATAATCGTCGCTGCTGAAATTGCAAGACCTGCTTATGATTCTATGTGTCTCGTCCGATATAACTGCGTGACTCCATGCATAATCTACCCAACCTCTCCAATCCTCTACATTCGATATCCTTGGATTCCCCAACTATATATATATAGCCAAAACAAAGAAAGAAACAAATCATTTTATATAATAGAATTTGAACATGTTCTTTTCCTCATCTAGATGCAGAATCCAGATGTTGCATCTAGACATTGTTAGAAAAATTTATTGTTTATAGAAAATCGAGATTTAATTTTCCTAGAAAATTAAGATTTCATGTTTTTCGGTAAAAACCGAGATTTTACGTTATCCGGGTAAAACCCGGGATTCTAGGTTTTTGGAAACACCAAGGTTCGCGTTTTTTGGAAACTGAGATTCCACGTTTTTTAGGAAAATCAAAGATTCTGCATTTTTTTGGGAAAACCTTCTACGTTATTCGGGAAAAATAAAGATTTCACGTTTTCAGGATAAACGGATATTCTCAATTTTCAGGAAAAACCCGAGATTCTGCATTTTCAGGAGAAACTAAGATTCCGCGTTTTTCAGGAAAACCGAGATTACAAGTTATTTGGGGAAAGTCGAGATTTCACGTTTCAAGGAAAACACCGAGATTTCACATTTTTGAGAAAAATCTAGGATTCTGCGTTTTTCGGAAAAAACTCGGGATTCTGCGTTTTTCAGGAAAAGCTCGAGATTCGACGTTTTTTAGGAAAATCTCATGATTCAGCGTTTTTTCGGGAAAAGCTCGGGATTCTTCGTCATTTCGTGAAAAACTCTGTATTCTGCGTTTTTCAGTAAAAATCGGGGATTTTGCGTTTTTCAGGAAAACCGAGGATTTGTGTTTTTCAGGAAAAACTGAGATTCCACAATTTCGGGAAAACCGAGATTCCACATTATTCGATAAAAATTGAGATTTCGCGTGTTCAGGAAAACACTGATATTTCACATTTTGGGGAAAACCCCAGGATTCTGCGTTTTCGAGAAAAATTCGGGATTCCGCGTTTTCATGAAAAGCTCGGGATTCAGCTTTTTCGGGAAAAACCCGGGATTCGGTGTTTTCGGGAAAAATCTTGGATTCGATGTTTTGGGAAAAACCCTGGATTCCCCTTTTTCCGGGAAAAACTCGGGATTCAATGTTTTTTGAGAAAACCTCTGGATTCTGCGTTTTTCAGAAAAAAACCCAGGATTCTGTAAATTATAGAAAAAACTAAGATTTCACATTTTCGGAAAACCCGACATTTCACGTTTTTCGGGAAAAACTGAGATTTCTAATTTTTCGAGAAAAAAATCTGCGTTTCGTGTTTTTCCTGAAAAACCAAGATTCACAGTTTTTCCCGAAAAACCGGGATTCAACGTTTTTCCTGAAAATCCGGATTTCTCGTTATTTTTGAAAAATGAGATTTTGTATTTTTTGGGAAAGACTTTATTCCAAAAAAGTTTGAGATATTGAGATGCAGCATTTAGACTACATTTTATAGCATGATGTTAAACATCTTAGCATCTAGATGTTGTATCTGGATGCAAATAAGAAATTAAAAAAAGAACGAATATTTACATCTAGATGAAGATAAAAACATGGACTTTGTATATTGATTGGTCCAATGTCTATTAGGTATTTTCTAGGTTTCATGTCTAAACAACTTTCTGCCGAAGGGGGATTATGTATATATTTGTTTAGTGAGTTTTCTATTGATGGCAACTAAATATATATATATATGGTTTATTTACACTAGTATTGAGAGATTAAACTTACCAAGAAACCCTTAAAATTTATGTGATGCGATGAATTGTTGTTGTTCCTATTCTTATCGTACACGACCTCTGCTAACATGGGTGCGTATATTCCTACAAAATATTAATTATATAAATATATAATAAGTTGCCCAAAGAAGTTACTAAAACTAGAATTAAGATAAGATGAATTGTTATTTAACCAGCGTAGCTTTCGCCTGCGATATAGAACGAATTTGGTCGGTACTCAGGGAATTTCTCGAACCAGTTGCAAAGAAAAGTGTACGCATCTCTTGCTGATATATAATGTGAGAAAACAAAAATGAAACATTTAGTTGTGGTTTTTTTGTCCTTTATAACTAAAAGGAGACAAAAAAGAAAACCATTTTACCTTTGCTGTCTCATCAATTCGTAGAAATGACAATAAAAAAAAAGTGGTTTCAACATATATCTTATATTCTCTTATCACTATATTAAAAAACTTTAAAGTAATTTCTTATTAATATTTCATAAGAGAAACAAATTATGTCACCAATAAACCTACTTGCGATGTCATCGTCAAGATTCTGATAATTGCTTTTTGTGTTTGAATATGAAAAGCCAACACCAACGGGAGATTCCAAAAACAACAGGTTGACCTCTGCATAATTAAGCGCATTAACATTTGTCATTAATCAAAATAATTATAAACATTGTGATCATAAAAGATATTAGTATATATGAAAATAAAAAGATAATATTCGTATACCTTTATTCCATGCGTATGGATTAAATTTAAGTCCCTTTTTGTCGCTGTCGGCGAGAAACGGACCAATTTCTTGTGTTGCTCCATATCCCACAGAGGAACACCCTGGTCCTATTTACATTTTAAAATTAGTATTATTGTCTTCTTCCACTCAGACAACATAAACACATCTTGAAAGAAATATATATACAATCATTCTTATGTTAGAATTCGGCGAAATGGCACAAAATTATATTACTGATGAATCGAAACCATGGAACCGCGTTATGATCAGTCTACCAGTTCACATGTCATCATTACAAAATGAATAAAATAGTAACATTTTTGTAATATGATAGTATTTGGTTTACCTCCATTAAGCCAGAGAACTAGAGGTTTCTCTTTGGGGAGCTCCATAGCTTCAAAGAACCAATAAAACAAAGCTTTTCCATCGGATTTATCGACAGGGACATAACCTGCGTAATGTCTGAAACTCACATCAGGCTGTCCAGGCAAATCTGTCACGAGATCTTCTTCGTTTCCCACGAAACTTCTATGATGTTGTCTCCCACACCAAACCACTTCGACTAGTATTAAAAGTGCAATAACCCATGAAGAAACTAATAGATTATATACGTTCTTTGTGTGATAACCCATTTGAGGTACACGTTATATAAAGTGAAGGATTTGTAATCTAAGATGATGAGAAAGCTCTAAGACTTTAGATGTCTATTTATAAGCTAAGAAAATGAAACATTTGTGTGTTTATCTATTTTTTATATTAAATTTTTAACTAAGTGGATATGGAAGACTTAACTTTTGTGGTAATCGGTGGATTTAGCTTGTTGAGTTAGACAAAGTATTCCATCTTTTAAAACAAATATTTATTGGGATAAAATTGAGGGAATTCGTCGTATATTGACTAGTGTAGAAATCAAAGTCACATAATTCCATTTTTCATAAAAGTGAAGGAAATTTCTCCAAAGTATCATTTTTCATATGAAAAAAATCATTCCATGTTTTGTAAAATTCGATCGTTGCAATGACGACCATATATAATGTCTTCAATGAAGTTAATTATTTACATATTATAAACAGTATTTGATGTTAACTTTTTAATAGTTTATATTAAGAATGTGTAGCGTTACTCATGTGAGGTATTGGAACCTTCCCACTACTCGCCCCCACGTAGAAGATAGGAACCTACCTCCTCATTATCAAAGTATTGTGGCAAACCTTATGCGTTCTGAAATATATATATATATATATTTTAGTGTTGAATCGATGTCATTTTAAAACAGCCAATCATTATGAGAATATATGCAAGTTTCGACGGAGTAAACTGTCGAATTTCATCTTCATATTCTTTACAGATTTTTAATACAAAAGCATGTAATCTATTGATTCTTGCGTATGGGAGAAATGGTAATCGATTTACAGATTTTTTTTTTTTTAATTATTTGTTCGTAACCAAAAATATAATGTTTGACGCCCAAAAGTTATCAGAGTCAACTCTTCATATACATATAATATATATATATATATATAATATATACTAACAATATGCAATTAATGATGCAAAGGAAGACAATGCAAAGATGCAGACTTATCCTAATAAAAGTATTTAGCAAATTCTCCGTAACTTTTAATTCGGCTTGGGGAAAGTGATATGAATGTAGTCTGTGTGAACTTTAGCAAACAAGGAATATATACATATTTATGTCCCTACACAATTTTATAATTGAGTGGTTTTACCAGGTTGGTCAGTAATGCATAAACTTTGGCTCACTTGATAAATATTAAATATTCACACGTTTAAGTAATCTTTGCGTAGTTCACTTGACACCTATAAAGTCTCATAAATACATATTTCAGAAGGAATAAAAGTGGCTTTTGTTAGTGGTTCTGAGTTATGATGAATGAGAAGAACGTTCATGTCCCGATTTTATATGATATTTTAGCGTTGGGTATGTAGTTTTTCAACTAATCGATTCTCTTTTTGTTGGTTTTACATTTGCATATTAATCTGTCTTCTCTTTGTATTTTAGTTGGTTTCACATTCGATATACTTTAACATAAATCTTCATTTTCATTGAATCTATCTTAAATTTCATATCCCACCAAAAAAAACTCATAGCTTTCGGAAATGTTAGAAAAAAAGAGACTATGTAGACTTTTTTGTTCATATCCATGAATCTGTTGAAACCGTCTCCTGATAAATAAGATTTTCGTCTCTTCACTATTGACTAATGAGAGATTAAACCCGACTAATATCAATATAGTAAAGTGGATTATGATCCAGGGTTTATCGAACCAAAATCGGAGGTTGATTACACACTAAGTCTATGTTGAGATTACTAGGTCAAGGTTGATATAAATGGGTTGTTTGTCACTAACAATATCCACAAAAGTAAAAACAATAGCAATTAATAAGGAATTCAAATTAAGGCAACACAAAGCATTGATTATGATTAAGAAGATTATAAAAAGATACTAAGCAACTAGCTATGGCAATTGACTCGAGTGATTATGGCATCGATTAGGCTACTCATTTCTAACATTCAAATGATAATCCTTAGTTTAGGATCTACCTAAGATAGATTAACCCAATCCTTTGGTGAGAATCCCTTTACTAATTGCAAGAGTGAACAATCCCTTGACTAAACTCACAATTAACAAGCAATATACATTAGTCCATTCAACTACTAAGCAATCTTAGCACAATCCCTTGGTTAAGCTTTACTTAGCACATAATTGGTTCTTTCAAGCATTTTCACAAACACCTTCCGGGTGTGAAATACCTAACATCAAGATCAAGTTAGCTAATCCTAATCAAGCATTAAACTCACCAAATATATGAAGATTAATGGAAATGGAACCCTAAGAACCTAAATCTCAGCCTTAATCACCCTAATCTACCATGTTAATCACTTAGAAAAAGAACTACTCACACATGATTTTGGCACAAAATCTCATTGGAGAAACTTGCCTAATCATGATTAATATGTAAAGATGAAGGGAAATTGCACTAAACTTAAACAAATCCTTACAATAATCCAAGATTCAACAAGAGAGATTCAAACAAGAGTTATAACAAAGAAGAAAAAGTTTCGAAAGAAATGGCATAAGGAGAGTATTTATACTCTCTCTCTCACAAAACCCCAAAAACCCTACTATTTAGTCCTGTTGGCGCATCTGGACCGGTCAGCCAGACCGGTCCGCGTCTAGATATCGTGACCGGTATGCTTGAGCCAGTTTGTGGACCGGTCAGTGGTTGACCGGTATGCAACCCGGTATGAGCCTCGAGTTTAGAAGATAAGACAAGGGAGAAATGAGACTTGGTCAATCCAACAAATGCGGTATGTGTACCGGTGCAGATACCGGTGTAGATAGACCAGTACGTGCTGAGCGGATAGAAGACTGGTTTGAGTACCGGTGAGAGTGATGGGTATGCGCTGACGAGATTTTCTTCTTCAGGGATCGGGCAGAGTGCACCAGAGTAGTCTGGCCGGTATAAGAGACGCGAGATAAAGACCGCTCTGGGCCCCGATCTGCTAGACCGGCACATGTCCTCGAGAATGAGCATAAACTTGCTTTTTCCCCCAAAATGCTCCAAGTTGCTCCGAATTCCGCTTAGGTTAGATTTCACACCTGAAACATGAAAACGACATGCAATGCACCCTAAAAGACTCTAAATGCATCCTAAACTAGCAATAAACGAATGAAAACTACTCCTAAAACCGACTAAAAACACACATGCAATAAATAATAAACTTCATCCTAAACTAGCATATCACCTCCATGTCTGTCTGAACTACCACCAAGGGTCCTGTAAACTTCCAAGCTTGCTAGAAACACACATGTGATCTTGCTGTAGGCTTCATGCTTCCATCCCTTAAGATTCCTAATACCTATAATGGAGCTTTTGTCACGACCATACAGTTGTTTTGATTGGGTTAACCTAATGAAATCACATACTCTATAGTGTATTAAACTAAGGGAAATACATGGACAACATAATTTAATAAGCGAAAAGTAAATAATAAAGAAGTAGCGTTACAGACTCGACCATACAGTCAGTGTTACCAATGTTTTGTCAAACCTAAGGATTTCACAAAACTTCTATCTTTGAAAACACATTCAAACGCTTCACAAACTATCGTCTGTAGCGAACAATCTAGGTGGCAGTTCCTTCTCGGGTGCTTGAACACTTGTTTTACATCAGGGGAGAAATAAAAAAACCAGTCAATAACACAGTAAACATTGGAAGTTATATAATAGAGGACCAAATCACTTAGAAACGAGAGAATTTTATATATTAAGAAACAATAGTTGACAGGATTATACATTCACTGCATTTGATGAACTAGCGTGAGTAAAGCGGCTCGACCATACAATCATTGTGTTTAAAAATATCGACTGGACTCGATAGTTGTAATAATCTATACCTGAATTATTGGCCATTATTTTACGGACTCGACCATAGAGGCACTCTCAATGTGAGTAATCATTTAGTAAATCAATACAAAACCTAAGGATGTGAGTAATTAGGACTTGCAAATCTACACCGACCATACAGACTCAATGGATAAAATCACGTAGGTTTTGTCACGACCATACGTTTGTTTAGGTTGGTTAACTTAACAAAATAAGATACTCTAGTTTATTAAACAAAGGGAAATACATGGACAACATACTTTAATAAGCGAAAAAATAATAAACAAGTTGTGTTACAGACCCAACCATACAGTCAGTGTTACTAATGTTATGTAAAACATCATATAATGGAGCTTCTGTCACGACCATACAGTTGTTTTGATTGGGTTAACCTAACGAAATCAAATACTCTAGTGTATTAAACAAAGGGGAATACATGGACACCATAATTTAATAAGCGAAAAACAAATAATAAAGTAGTAGCGTTACAGACTCGACCATACAATCAGTGTTACAAATGTTTTGTAAAACCTAAGGATTTTACAAAAGTTATGTGGTCGATCATACAGTCGCTCGATAAGGTCAATATAATATCGTCATAATTTCGATCAATAAGTGACATGCAGCAAGAAATTAGGGAAACAGAGCAAAACTAACACTAAAAACAAAACAAAATCACGACATAGAAACAATAAAATCCACCACAAGGAACTAATATATCATATACATATGTATATACATCAAAAACCACATTTAAGCGCCAAAAGAGCAGATCTATTTTTAGAGATTTGGTAATAAATAGCAAAATGAAACAGTTTTTTTTTTCAACAGAGGAATCATGGAAATGAAGAATCACAGAAGAATCTGGAAATAATACCAAAATTTTCGAGAAATTTGTAGGGTTTGAAGAGGAGTTTCAAGACATAACAGTAAGATTGATAATCGGAAAATGAAAACGGAAGTTTGGAATAGTATAACCCTAGGAAAAAAACAGAGAAAACATGTAAATGAAGAAATACAAAGAGATGCGATGTAATAAGAACAACAAATCCGAGAAATTAAAAGGGTTTGGATATGAAATTACCATCCATTAATCCAAAAGGGAAGCTTCAGTCACTAACAATGGCGATGAAGATGGCGATAGATTTTTGGACCCTAGTTACTAATGTCAGTGACGAAAAAACGACGACGACGGTGCAGATGGTGAAGAATTCTTGAGTCATAACCAAAATCGTGAAGAGAGGAAGAAAATTATGGTGAATCATATATAGCTTTTGTGGTGGAGATGGAAAAAAAAATAGATGCGATAGAAGTGAAGAGAAGAAGAAAATAATTGCGACAGAGGTGAAGAGAAGAAGATGATGAGCCTTCTCCTTCTCTCTCTTTCTTCTATAATACTAGCGTGATTTGATGTCTTAGTTAGAAACCTTAGTTAAATATTAAAATTGTAAAATATAATAAAAAAATATACTAGTAATACGAAATGTCTATTTTACAATAAATTTATAAAAAATGTCGTTTTTGATAATTATTTTTTTTTTTAAATAACAAATTATTGTAGTTATGTTTGGATCCCACTTGGTGAACCCTGTAGTCTCTAAAATCTTAACCAACGTATATACCACCACTTTCACATGGAGTAAATTAATAATTCTATAATCCAGTGGTTTTACAACGTTAGTCAAAAAGACTCAAACCAATGTTGGATTTCAATTAATGGATACGATTTAGGTCATTTTGATAATCCTAGGTAACCACAAATTTTACTTTTACGTAGTAGACTATATGCTTTAGTCTTGACGTTAGTTTGGAGACATGTTTAGAAGATGCGATAATGAATAAACAAAAGAAAAGTGGCTTTTGTTGAGTGGTTATGAGTTATGACATGGACTCCAACATTGTTATCACAATGGCAAAAAAGAGCTCAAAACTCAAAAGTCATATAAGTAGGGCGTAGCCATTCATAGTACTATGTCTGCACAAATTATTTCTTAAATCCATTTAGTTGGCTATTCGTTTTGATTAAATTTAAAAAATGAAAATATTTATAGAAGTGGAGAGAAAATTAAATAGTAAAATTACAATATTCATAAAAAATAAAGTAAAAATAAATATTATTTTTGGAAAAACTAGATACTCACTCTAATATGAAAATACTTATATATATATATATATGATATATTAGTTTTTGTTTTATTTTATGAGTATGATATTCTAAAAAAATATTATTGTAATTTATATGACTAATTTATGTAACAATATACTAAAAATATATGTATGAGTTAATTAAATAAATAACAATAATCAAAAAATGAGAAATTCAGATTTTGAATATTTAATTATGTTGTTTTTCATTAGACTATACTTATTTATATGGTAGACTAACAATTTTTTTTTTTTTTTGAATTACTTATATTTTCAAAAATATAAAAAATCAATTATATTGAAGCAAAACGGAATGAATTATTCATAATTAGTATAAAATATGGATATTCAGTTCTCCCGAATATCAATAAATTTTCTGAACGAAAAAATCATAAAATCATATCCCCTATATATTAAAACAGAAACATTTTGATGATGTGTCGCAACAAGAAGAGTTTTGGCTTGAAAATGCTGACGTGTCGTTCTCTGGTGCATTTTCAGATTATATTTAAAATAAGGCTTAACTTTCTTATGAAATTACATACTGCCATTATCATAATCCCCTATATATTAAAACAGAAACATTTTGATGATGTGTCGCAACCAGAGGAGTTTTGGCTTGAAAATGCTGACGTGTCGTTCTCTGGTGCATTTTCAGATTATATTTAAAATAAGGCTTAACTTTCTTATGAAATTACATACTGCCATTATCATAATCCCCTATATATTAAAACAGAAACATTTTGATGATGTGTCGCAACCAGAGNATTTTGTTTATATATCTAATTTGATAATTAATCATAAATTAATAAATATTAAATATTTACATTTATAAAATATAAAATATTTTAATTACATACTGCCATTACCATAAATATCATAATACTACATATGTTTCTATATTTAAAATATGTAATATTATGTAGTCATTTCTTAAGGAAAGAATATCTCATATGTAATCACATAATAATTTTTATTATTATATTTTCCTTCTTATATATATTTGATATTATATATATA
>OVAO01004450.1:0-10213 GCA_900406285.1 Biscutella auriculata
CAATTACAATTTAAAAACAAATTACCCCGCATATTATGCGGGTAGAATTCTAGTTATCCTTTAAATATGAATTATGGGTGGGATTTGTTTAAATTAAAGTAAGACTAAACCAATTGCCCACTAGTTGTATATATTGATTGAATAAAGACAAAATAACAATTAATAAAATAACAAGTAGCTAGCATTGATTACAAAGTTTATAGAATAGATCGAGCATCAACGATATTACTCCATTATTACACTCAAACAAATTAAAGTCAAAGCCACCATAACATTCAATTTGTGTTCTCCCTTCCTCCTATTACCTTAAGCGTCATGAAAATAAAAGGACACGATCACAAAGTCGATCGTTGTGTAGGTGACTTGAAATGTGATGCTTGTGGTGATCAATCGCCTGGCTATGGTGTCTATTGCCTCAAGTGCGAGTTCATTGTTCAAGATAAATGTGGCTTTGTGTTCACCATACTTGAGACGTTTGAGCACTCTTCACATGTCGGGCATTGCCTCAAGCTTCTCACAAAGGGAGCTCATGTTCATCCTGATCCGAAATGTCACATATGCGGTAAAAACACTAAGCGTCTCTTTTACCATTGTTACTCATGTAAACTCAATTTGGACATTGATTGCATCATTGATGATATGTGTTCTCAAGCCCACCTGAATATGCCGTGGCACCATCATCCTCTACTCATGCTAAATTTTTATATTGAAGTGCTATGCAAAGTTTGTGGTAGGCCCGATGGATATGGCTACTTTTGCCCTTGGTGTAGGTTTGTGGTTCATGAGAAATGTGCCTCTGTATTTGAGTCGCCAGAGATCAATCATATTTTTCATGGCAGACACTCTCTTAAGCTTCTGACAGAAGGAGCTCCTGGTTACACAGATCCAGAATGTCATGTGTGCGGGAAACATACAGAAAACTTTCTTTATCATTGTGATATTTGTAAGTTCAACTTGGATATGGTCTGTGCGCTTGAATACCACCGTCAACATACACTCACACCAGTCGCTCTTTCAAATATGAAGGTCCATGAGCATACACTCACACTCATCCCAAGGTTGATTTCATTCGTCTGTGATGCTTGTGGGATGAAAGGTGACCGTTCTCCTTATGTTTGTCTTGATCAATGTGAGCTCATGTTCTTTTATCAGAAATGTGCTCGCCTACCACGTACCATTCACATCAATCGCCATGATCACCGCGTTTCTTACAAGTATCCTCTTGGTCCTGGAGAATGGCAGTGTAAAGTTTGTTTGGAAGAGATAGATTGGTCATATGGGGCTTATTCTTGTTCTATATGTCCTAACTATGTTCTCCATTCACATTGTGCAACAAGAAAGGATATTTGGGATGGAGAGGAGCTTGATGGAGTACCTGAAGAAGTTGAAGATATTGAACCATTCAAGATGAATAACGACAACACAATCACTCATTTCGCTCATGAACATACCCTCAACCTCAACAAAGACGATATTGCTATGGAGGAAAGCATTTTGTGTGAAGCATGTGTTCGTCCTATTGGTTCATCCACATTCTACAACTGTTCAAACTGCAGTTTCTTTCTACATGAAACATGTGCTAATCTTCCTAAGAAGAAGCGGCATTTCCTAGGCCCAAAACCTCTCACCCTTTATCTCGTGGAAAGTAACACAGAAACAGTTTGCATGGCATGTTATCAACATTGCTGCAAAGGATTCATGTATACCAATGGAGTTACGAGCTTTGACTTAATATGTTGTTCAATTACATTGCCTTTCATTCATGGAAGTCATCCTCATCCTTTACTCTGGAACGACGTAGGATATGGACACGACTTCAAATGCCACAATTGTAACAACAATGTACACAATATAGCCCTTGGTTGTGTCAAGTGCAGTTACTTTTTGGATTTCCGTTGTGCCAGTCTACCATTAACGGTAAGTCTTCAGAGGTATGATGATCACCCGCTCACTCTTTGTTATGGTGAAAAGGCAAATGGAAAATATTGGTGTGATATTTGTGAAAGAGAAACAAATCCTGAGACTTGGTTCTACACTTGCAATGATTGCACAGTCACTTTGCATATTTATTGTGTACTTGGGAATGTCAGGTATGCTAAACCAGGAGGTTATATCGACGATGACGTTGGATTGTTGTTTAACAAAACCTCTTCACGCCCACTTTGCAACAATTGTCATTGTCGTTGTGCAGCTCCTTTCTTTCTTATTAAAGAGAACCAATTATTTTGTTCTTACTATTGTTTGTTGCGTATAGAAACGAATGCGTCAACTAGTCAGAATGTTAGATGTCCTCCATGGGTAGATGAAGTTTAGGTGTGGTCACATTCAAGTTTGAAACTCATCTATTCGGTTGTTATTTTTGGGTTTGTTTCTTTTTTTATTTTATTTTTTATGTAATGAATTGATCAATGATCATCTATGTTTTATGTTACATGAAGTTTAGCCGTGCCTAACCTCAGAAAATATTCTTTTTAAATAAAAATTAAAATAATAGAAATGCAGAAATTAAGTGAAAATTTTATCTTTTGCAAAATTAGAAATAAATTGAGGCCGTGAAGCCGGGGCAGACAATCTGGAACACCATCTTGACCGAGAGATGGGCCGTTGAAATTGGTTGGGAAGTTGAGGAATTTGCTGCATAGATACTCCGTTTGACGGTGAAGACGTTCCTGAAACTCGTAGTTCTGTTGCTTGAGGGTTTCAATCTTAGTGTGGCTTGCGAATGAAATTTGGTTCGAACTCAGGCAGTAAACTCAGTTCCCAAGTGTAAGTTTGATGTTAAGAAAAAAAATTCCTTTCTCGTGAGTATGAATATCATAATGAACACATATATCTATTAAATCCAATCTAGATTGTAGGTTGTCGATATGTCCTATTTTGGGGGTTTTAATCCCTTCTTTTCTTTTGATGGGATTTCGAACCCCCTTCTGAGTTATTAATGTGTTTTTGAGTCTTTTTGTCTCCTTTCAGGATTTTTCAGATCTGGAGAAGACATTCGAGAAAAAGAAGCATTTTGGGTGTTTTGGAGCATAGGCTGAAAAAACCGTTCCCGTCCAAACCTGAGTTCGATCGAACCTCACCCGAGTTCGATCGAACCCTCACTCGAACTAAGGCGGTCGAACCAGATCCGAAAAATGCAGACGAAGGGAAGAAATGAAGACGAGTTCGATCGAACCTCATCTCTAGAAATGGCAATCTGAACCGGAACGAGAGACGCGGGATTCGATGCCAAGAATCAAGTCGGGTCGATCGAACCTCACCCGAGCTCGATCGAACCTTGAGACCTAACGTTTTAGTTATTATAAAGTTTTCTTATTTGATTCTTGCATTGTTTCCTTTTCTTGTTTTGTTTCCTTTCTTTTTTATTTCGATTTGTTTACTTGCATGTTTAGTTCTAAAACCAAAAACCCAAAACCCTAATCGACTTAGCTTTTGACACGTTTAAATTTAAAGCACTAGACTTCTATGTGGATTTGATCCTTAAGTACTCAACTGACATAGTTGTGCATTTGCAACCAGTGGAGGAGACGTTCCTTTCATGGAGGAGAGCATTCCCATGAAGTAGAGGAGAGCATTCCCAGGAAGTACTTCATGTCCTACCGAGACCATCCGAGTATGAGGCTCGACGCCCGAGAAAAGTGATAGCACCACCACCGCTAGAGGAGTCAGGAAACGAGTCTCCTACATTTTCTTCTGATGGAGAATTCGACATTCACACCTTTTGTTAGGGATGTTTTGATAATAAAAACTTAAAAAAAAAAAAAAAATTCGAAAATACCCAAAAAGATTTTGCATTTTTAGGATTGAGGCTAGTGCATATGCATAGCGAACTTATAAAGATAGAGACGTCCTCTTTAGTCTAGTTAGCCACTTTGAGTAGTTTTTTGGCCGGTGCATTAAAAGGGACACTCACTAGGCCAAAACATTCTAGGTAGGCTTTCCATTTGTTTGCTTTGGGCGCTGGAATTGACTCTACTTTTCAGGACTCTTGTCAATAGGTTTGAGATCCTTAGTCTAAATCTTCGATTGGATACCTAAGGGTGTGCAATTGAACCTGAAGGTCTCCCTCTCTATGTTCTTTGCTTGATATGCCCAAGAAAAATTGTGGGTAATCAACCAAGGAAAATAAAAGAATGAAAACAAAAGAAAAAGAGAAAAGAAAAGAAAAAGGGGAAAATAGAAGAATAGCGTGGACCGCCTAGAAAAAAAAATTGAATGATACCCAAGAAGAATTGTGGGAGCGGCCAACCACCAAGAAACCCAAAAAATCACCCAAAATAATAAAACAAATTAGGCCTAAGGCTGGATTGAGTAGTTAAGGATAGAGAGAGGAAAGGGATTGGATGCTAGAGAGTCGCATGGACCTGAAAGAGTTGAGAAAAGTATTTTCGGTCAATCTCCTATCGGTAAAGACTACATCTTATCTTTAAATCTAATAAAGATTCTTGTGATAGGTTTTTATTTGAGTTAGATGTTTGGGTGTTAGATTCTTGTTATGGGTCACTCAAGGTGTACTTAGTCTTGGTTGCTCACTCGGTTTTCTGACTTCTTGCCTATGTATCTGAGGTTCCTGCCTCTTCAAACCTCTCTCCTTTACCGAACTTTGCTTAAGGATAAGCAAATGTTAAGTTTGGGGGAGTTGATGTATAGAGTTTTTAGCCTTTTTAAGCCGTCTCTTATAATCGTTTTCATTAGTTTAGGTTACCTTTAGAGTTGTTTATATTGCATTTACATACATTTTGCATTTCAAGTGTTGAAGACGAACCAAAACGAGGAATGGGATTTATCGATCACTCCTGACCGATACAACGAAGAATTCAAGAACAAAGTGGAGACCAGTCAGGAGTATCGTCCACTCCTGACCGATACAAAGAAGAACAAGCGACCAAGTATCAGACCGGTCAGGAGTATCGATCACTCATGACCGATGCAATGAAGAATCTTGAGCCATAGCCAATATTGATCACATGTACCAGTCAAGCGTGATTTGTACTAGTGTTGGACAGTACCGGTCATGTGGTATCAGACGCTACGTAGATACAGAAATATTCGTCGGAAATCCATCAAAGCTTGAGACAAAGTTTCGACAGATCAAGCGTCGAAAAAATGGTCTGAAATATTCCAACAGTTATGTCCATTGGATACGATGTCAGAATATTCTAACGAAAATATAGGTACGTCATATTCGTCGACGATGAAACTCGACGGTATTCCGTCAATCTAACTGTCATAATACATTCATCGGTCTTTTGTTGAAAATAAAATTTGACATCCAAGTCCGTTAGAAATAAAAATCTGACGATTCAGCCTGTCGAAAACATTGCATCGACATCTGTAAGAATTTTTGGATGGATTCCGACACCTTTCTTCTTTTTCAAAGACTTAGAATCGACGGTATAAATCCGTTAGAAAACCCCTTGTATCCTTGTAGTGTTTGTTACACAAACCTCTTGACTAGTACTACTAAAACTTACCTTTGAATCATCTTTCCCATAAAGCAAAACATCTTCTTACATGTTCCCAAAGCCGTATAAACCTTTTGTTATATAGGTTCTTCTAAATTATATGTATATCCGTTGATCTACAATGTTTACAACCAATGTAAGTGCAAAATATTGGTTTGATGCAACTTTCATAAAATATTGTAATAAAACTTCATACTCCTTTAGCAGTTGTCGTGTACCTGAAATATGATGAGGTTACTCTAACCACAAATGGATATATTCACCCGAATTAAATGATGACATTTCTTATTACAAATTTATAAGTAGGAGGGAGAAATGTTAGTAGAAGATATATTTTTTTGGTTTAGAATAAAAGAGAAAACCTTCTTATAGACTTTTCACAAGATTTCTAGCCTAATTTCCGACATAAATGTGACTATTTTCCCAACGTTCTTGTTTTTGGTCAGAATCACAAAATGGATTGATTTTCGTTGGAAACTCTGTCAGAATATTGTAGTGGTTACTTGTCTTTTGATGTTCTGTCTAAAGTTTCCGACGACAAGAAAGCCATCTATAAATTAATGCTTATTCAAATGGAGTTCCGACAATATTGTCTTATTGGAAATCAGTCAGAATTCTTATGTCGCCCAAATTCTATTGGAAGTTTCTGACCGCAAATCGCAATCAGAAATTATACTGGAAAGAGCCTTGTATCCTTTGGTGTAATGAAGTTGGTCTTAGTTTTAAAATTTTGGATTATTGATCAATTAATTATTTTCTGAATAGTCGCAACAACACCATAAAATGAAAAAATGAAACAAATTCAAATAGACAAGTTTCACACTTGAATCTGGTCACACCTAAAGTATTGGGTTCATTTATCTACCCATGGAGGACATCTAACTGACTCAGTAATATCAGACGCACTCATTTTGATACGCATCAAACAATAATAAGAACAAAATAATTTGTTCTCCTTAATAAGAAAGAAATAACAATTGATGCACAATGGCAATAACAATTGCTGCAAAGTGGTCAGAAAGCTGGTCCATCGATCCTTGCCCGAAGTTCCGAGATCTCTGGTCAGAAGAACCATCATCTCGAGGGGGCGTATTAGGGATAAATGTCCCACATCGGAAGTTGGAAGAAATCCTTAACAATATATAAGGGATATGGGCCAATCCACTCATTGCCAATTGGTTTTGAGTTGGAAGCCCATAGAACTTAACAGTGAATATGTTTTGTTAGACAACACTCCAACATCTTCGTCGATCTTACCTCCTGGATTTGTTAATGCAAAGTGACTTCACAATCATTGCAAGTGGAGAACCAAGTCTTTGGATTTGTTTCCCTTTCACAAATATCACACCAATATTTTCCATTTGAGTGGATGATCATCATACCTGTAAAATCTTACCGTTGATGGTAGACTGGCGCAATGAAAATCCAAAAAGTAGTTGCACTTCTTACAACCAAGGGCTCTGTCGTATAAACCGTTGCTACACTTTTTACACTTTTTACACTTTGAGTTCATCTTTATATTCTACTTCGTTGTAGAGTAAAGGATGAAGATGACTTCCATGGATTAAAGGCACACTAATTGAACAACATATTAAGTCATAACTCACAATTCCATCGGTATACATGAATCCTTTGCAGCATAATTGCACACATGCCATGCATATTGTTCTCATGTTACTTTCCAGAAGATAAAGAGTTGAGAGGTCTTGGGCTTAGAAAACACTGCTTCTTCTTAGGAAGATTAACACATGTTTCATGTAGAATGAAATTGCACTTTGAACAACCAATGGGACGAACACATGCTTCACACAAAATGCTTTCTGCCACAACAATATCATCTTTGCCAAGGTTGAGGTTATGTTCATGAGAAAAATGAGTGATTGTGTTGTCATCATTCATCTTGAATGGCTCGATATCTTCAACTTCTTCAGCTACTACATCAAGCTCCTCTCCTTCCCAAATGTCATTCGTTGTTGTACAACGTGAATGAAGAATATAGTTAGGACGTGAAGAACAACAATAAGCCTCATATGACCAATCAATCTCTTCCAAACAAACTTTACATTGTTGTTCTCCAAAACTGAGAGGATACTTGTAAGAAACACGGTGATCATGGCGGTTGACGTGGTAGGTGAGCACACTCTTGATGGAAGAACATGAGATCACACATAAGGCAAACATAAGGAGAACGGTCGCCTTTCATCCCACAAGCAGCACAAACGAAGGAGATCAAGCGTGGAATGAGAATTAGTGTATGCTCATAGACCTTCATATTTGAAAGAGCGAGTGGTCTGAATAAATGTTGACGGTGGTATTCAAGAGCATATACCATATCCAAGTTGAACTTATACAAATATCACAATGATAAATAAAGTTTTCAGTATGTTTCCCATATATACATGACAAATAGGATTTGTGTAACCAGGAGCTCCTTCTGTTAGAAGCTTAAGAGAGTGTCTACCATGTAAAGGGTGAGTGATCTCTAACGAACCATAAACCTACACCAAGGGCAAAAGTAGCCATATCCATCGGACATACCACAAACTTTGCATAGCATTTCAAAATAAAAATCTAGCATGAGTAGAGGATGATGGTGCCACGGCCTATTCAGGTGAGTTTGAGAACACATGCCATCAATAATGCAATCGATGTCCAAATTGAGTTTACATGAGTAACAATGATAAAGGAGATGCTTAGCCTACATAGCGATCGACTTGGTGATCGTGTCCTTTTATATCCATGAAGTTTGAGGTAATCAGAGAGGTAGGGTAAGGAGAACACAAATTGATGTTAGGGTGGTTTCACTTTCCTTTTAAGTGTAATAGGCGACTCCTCTAAGTGGAGCAATATGGTTGATGCTCGATCTACTCTATAAACGTTAGAATCAATGCTACTTGTTATTTTATCTCTATTCAATCAATATAGACAACTAGTTGGCAAGTGGTTTAGTATTAATTTAATTTAAACACTAATGTCCACTAATTGCTCCACTCACATTTTGGCATGTTAGTTTACTTAGGAGTAATCGTCCAAAAACGATATTTTTAAAAGCTACTTGTTATTTTTATTGAGTAAAGTAAGGTGTACTTTTAATATTATAAGGCATATCTTCAAATATTATAAGGCGTATCTTCAAAATATCTATATAAGACATACCTTCAAAGTATTTGTATAAGACGTACCTTCAAGATATAAGACGTGTCTTTAATATCATAAGGTGTACCTTCAACACATTGAGTATGCTCCAGTATTCCAATATCTCTTTTAAAGAAAAAGACTCTTCCACTTCCCCAACGGCTATTTCTTGGTTTTAATGTTGAATTTCTCTCTTTTATCTCTTTTCATTCAATGAATTGTATTCTATAAATATGGAGAACCTATCATCAAATAAAGTAGTATATTTCTCTCACTTATTCTTCATCTTCATTCTATAATTCTCTCAATCTATCTTATTTCTTCTGCAAATTCTAACAATTTTACATACTTTGAGAAATCAAACATTCTCCCTCAGAAAACCCAAAATAAAAAAAAAAACCCCCAAAAGATTGAACAGTTTAACCCTAAATCAAACTTTTTTCAACATGCAAAATATGCTTTTATAATCCATCTCGTTCACCATATAAGCATATAAACCCTGTCAAATGGTAAATAATATCTTCCATGTTTGAAATCAAGAATTAAACAGATGCGGGACTCGCCGGAGATGCTTTCGTTAACGTCGTCGCCGGTCGAAAACAAGCAATGCAAAGGTTCGGTGTCTGTAATCGATATCGCCGGCTGAAATCCTCCTTAGATGGCTTAGAGAAAATCGCTGGTTTTTACTCAAAAACAACTAATCACACACAAGAACAATCACGATTTTGAAATCGTGGGAGAAGTTGAAAGTGAGAGAGATTTCAAAACAGTTGAAAGTGAGAGAGATTTCGATTATCGATATAAAATCTCAAAATTCAAAATGGGGGAAAACAATGATAAAACAACATTTAATGCTTGTAATTGTAATAAGCGATTCAGTTTAGTTGTTGTAAGTAGAGGACCTTCTCGACATTTCCCCAATGCAAAGTGCCAAAAACCGATAAGATGTTTCAAATGGGAAATACTTAGATTTAAAGTGCCCTTTGTAGGGATTAACTCATAAAAATATTAGTTTCAAACTCGATCTACCCATGGAGGACATCTAACAATCTCACTAATTAAAGACGCTCTCATTTGGATACGCATAAAACAATAATAAGAACAAAATAACTTATTCTCCTTAATAAGAAAGAAAGGAGCTGCACAACGGCAATGACAATTGCTGCAAAGTGGTCGTGTAGATGTTTTGTTAGAGAACAATCTAACATTACGGTAGATCGTACCTCCTGGTTTGGCGTATCTGACATTCCCAAGTACACAAAAGACATGCAAAGTGACTCCGCAATCATTACAAGTGTAGAACCAAGTCTCTGGATTTGTTTCCCTTTCACAAATATCACACCAATATTTTCCACTTGTTTTTTCACCATAGCAAAGAGTGAGTGGATGATCATCATACCTGTCAAGTCTCACCGTTGATGGTAGAGTGGCGCAATGAAAATCCAAAAAGTAATTGCATTTCTTACAACCAATGGCTATTTGATGTGCTCTGTTGCTACAATTCTGGCATCTGATGTGATCTTCATATCTTATTTTGTGGACGAGTAAAGGATGAGGATGACTTCCATGGATCAAAGGAACATTAATTGAACAACATATTAAGTCAAACCAAT
>OVAO01004455.1:0-10208 GCA_900406285.1 Biscutella auriculata
TAAACCATAAATGAGCCATCACAGCAATAATTATACACCGTATATCAGCCATGTATATCATCTTTAATTTGTTTTTCTCAGTCGCCGTTGATATTAATGAATCCAACGTATAATGAAATTCCAGTTTTTAGTCTCTTTTTCTATATTCCTCAGTGTATTCTCCTTCTTCCTCTACGTTCTTACTATTCAAAACCCACATCAAATCGTTTTCTCCCAAAACACTGTCTCTTAGCCGATATTCTTCACGGCTGAGTTCTGAGGCAAAGTTGACTCAGTCATAACCACTCTAATAACTCAGCTGTTATAACGTAGTAAGTTAGCCTTAATAACATAAAACTAGTNAAATCACCCATCAAATTTTTATTGTCGTAATATGATTATTGGAATAAATTATTATAGGAGTAAAATAACTGAGTCGTAGCAACTATTTAAATAACTGAGCCTTATATTTAAAGACGAAGACGAAGAGGATAGAAGGGCGAAATTCTTGAATCACATGAAGCAATGCCAGTATGGACCCTTAATACCATCTATATATATGTTTGCCATAGTTAAATTAAATCTGCATAAAATGAGTTGTGTTCAATTTTACAGGGGCGAAGAGGCTGCGTTCTTCAACGTCCTCGTCGCCGAAAGAAAGGACTGGCCAGACGGACCTTCGGGAATCTTTGGATGGCTGGACGATTCTGTAAGTACACCTCACGGCTGAGTTACAATATGCGTTGATGGTCGTTTTATATAATATGTGACGGCTGTGTTATGATATTTTACTCTGTTTTTACAGCATATGATTGCGTATATTAGACTCCTCATCATAAAGTCCAAGCAACAACCAACCCCGTTCTGGTCTGAGTGCATTAGTTTTGTTGATGTTTCGTTCCAGACTTTTTTGATACGGGACTACGATAAGTTAAAAAAAAACCGCAAGTCTACAGTTTCTCTGAAGAGTATCGAATGTTGGTTAAAGGAAATCAGCCGCCAGGACTAGCGACGAAGAAGATGTGGGCGAAAGATGTGGACCACCTCTACGGGGTCCTCAATATTAAAGATGAACATTCTATGGCGTTTCACGTCAACCTGTTGAAGGATAAGATTGATGTCTACGATTCAATCATCAGAAATGTGACACCCGCGAGTGAGAAGAGAGTTAGAGATGCGTGTAGACCGCTACTGCATATGATCCCATGGTTGTTGTGCGCGTTTGTTCCGGCTGAAATACGAAGACATAGCAAACAAGAGTTTTGGTTCCGGAGGAAGAAGAAAGAGGAACGAGCCATTCCACAAAACGAACAAACTAGTGATTGTGGGGTGTATTCGTTGAAGTTTATTGAATGTTTGGCGCTCGGAGTACCTTTTCATGGGATAGACGATGCACATATTCAAGATATAGGGATGGATATGGCATTAGCGGTGTTCGAAGCGGGAGTACATGATCCATACGCGTATCTTATATAATATTAGTCAGTCGTGTTATATCGTAGTGTATACACCTGTATATTACTCAGCCAAGCTCGAAACTAAGTCCTTATATAACTCTCCATTTTGTAGACTTGCATCTCAGCGGTGTCGTTAGGATAACTCAGCCGATGGCTTAGATTGAATCCGGCCGTGTAATGAGTTCAGCAAAAATTAAATCACAACCTAACTTGGCCGTGTCCGAAACAAAGGTCAGCCGTTAAAGACAATATTCAAATCCGTGTATCAGTGTTTGATATAATGTAGTAGCCAAATAACCCAGCCAAACCCTTACTAACAACGCTATTGAGATGCATGTTGATCATATAACTGAATAATGTTATTTAAATGTATAATTAATTTTACATGGGTTCTATTAAAAAAATTACTTTTACCTCGGTAACGTAATAAGTCATCGTTTCCCTCGTATAATATGACATAAGTAATAGCTTCGTAATAGGTCCTGAGACGGTTAGTCCAGGGATTTCGGATATTAGATCGGATACGGTTCGAATATTTCGGATATCGGATCGGAAAACCGATCCGAATTAAATAAAAATAACCGAAATAGGAAAAAATCCGAATTAAATCCGAAAAAATCCAAAAAAAATCTGAAACGCGATTGATTACCAAAGAAGCGCCGATTCAGATGAAGAAACGCAACTCCCTCTAAAGACGAATATGAAGAGAGAGTGAAAAAAGGAAATTAAAGTCTGGAATAAACTAAAGATTGATTACGTTTTCATACTAAAAGTACTCATAATAATATTAAATTTTCTTCGTCAAAGTTGAGAACAGTAATAGGACACGTCATTTCTTACTTCGGTTGTGTTAGAGATTGGACACGAAAGTCCAATATTTATAACTCAAAGAAAGATGTAAATGGTGTCTCTTCAAGTTCGGGCGGTTATGGAATTGGTGCCTATACAGTTAGTGACTATTTATAAATGGTGACCATTCTAGTCGTGTCTATTCAATTCTTTCCCTATATATATAACATATTTATGACATCCTCGGTCATCAATCGAAGGAAAAATCTCACTATAGTATAAGAATGGTGAAGGATAAGCAAAAGAAAGGGGAAGACGATTCAACCTCTGAGGTTGATAGTCCATTTCGTATACCAGAAGACGTGGAGCATGTTAGGATCAACATAGTGGTTCCTAGAGATGCACGGAACGCCACACCCGCCGATTGTCAGCACATCAATAATCTAATCAAAGTTCTTGAAGACTCGCTAGAGTTGAATTCAAAATTCAATTGATTTCTGCACATAATTTGTAATTTATGTTCTGTTTGCTCTGCGATTTGAATTAAGTTTCAGTAATAAGATACCTCAATCTTTGTTAAATTAANTATTAAAGCGTAATTGTTTGGTATGTCATGTTAACCACCAAACCACGACCAAGTAAATGTGGAGAGTAAATGTAAATGTTTCAGTAATAAGATACCTCGAACATTCTTTCCGTTACTGAATATTAACGAGTTAACAAGTTGAATGTGTAAAAGAAAATATTCAACCACAACCATGAGCACGGGGATATTACCACGAAACGGAGAACAAGAATTGCAATGCGGGAGTATACAACCAGAACCATGTTTCATGGTAACCACCAAATCAGGACCATGTAAACCCGAAAATATAATATACTGAGAAATGTGGACACAAACAGTAATGAATAAAAAAACATCTGGTTTTAAATGTATTTGAGATATGACCACAAAATAATGACCATGTAAAAAAGAATATTGTTCAAGCCCCACTACGGATTACGAGTTAATAAGTTTTTTGTGAGAACACCATTATAGAACAAAGAACACGACCACGTAATCATGACCATTAATACGTGATGATACACTTAATTAGACAACTGAATGTATGTTTACAAATAAAGCATAATTTTAGAACACTTAGTCGAAAATAACGTTTGAAAACGTGTTGATAATGTTTTAGGAGCTTAAGCATACAACACGGAGTGAGCACACAATTAAACTATGTTCTTAATGAACGAAATTATGAGAACCCAAGCAAGAAATAAAAGTGTCATCATAATCTTGAAGTGTTTGCTAAATTGACGCCTTAAACTGTCCAACTTGGACTCGCATGCAGAGTTGATGTCGTTTATTTCACGCCTTAATTCAGCAAATTTTGACTCGCATGCAGTCTTGGTTTGGTTGATATTGTCCATAATTAGACGACAATCCTCAGCTTCTTCTAGACTGTTGGCCTCACATTCAGACTTGATTTTGTTTTTATCAAGAGTAATTAGTCTGCGTTCTTTAGCTTCTATTAGACTGTTGGGTTCAACCTCTTCTATTAAAGCCTCATCAATCCACTTGAGTAGGTGTTCTTCCTCATTGACCTGGATTGAACATCTTATATTAAAGCATCCTCAATCCATTTAAAAGAATAATGATCTAATAGATTGCAAATTATTTTTTTAAATACCATGTTTGAATTGGCATAAGCACATTTAAAGTAACGCATATATGGATTTAGTTTGATCCTTGATGTCTTTGTGACAAGTGTGGCACCACACCAACATTTCTCTGGTATACCAAAAAATCGTCTTCTACATGGTTTGGATGTAACACCAGTTGCAATATCTGAGGTCGTCATCCTGACCTGGTAGTAAAATGTGAGAGGACTATACGGCGAGAAAAGAGGATGAAGGCGACGAGAGAGCGGAGGAACGGTGGAATAAGCTAAGGACGGTGGTAGATTCAAGGTGAGAGGCGGATAAAGAAAAAAGTTATGAAACTTTGTGGAGAAGAAAGAACAAAGCTATAATGAAGTTCATGAAGAAAACAAATGAATCGAATGAAAGAGAAAGGATAAAAGTGAACTGACAATGTCCACTGGATAAAAGAGTGGTGTATAACAAAATCTTCATCTGGTTACTAAGTTGTCGTTGGGGAAAAAAAATTGGAGAAAACCAATTCTCATATTAGTTGGAGGGTACTATAGTCAAATCATAACACAAACTTGTCATTAGAATTCAACTTGTCATTTTAGACAAATATTTTGAAAAACTTGTCATATTAGACAAAATGTTCATAATAATGTTAAAACATTAGCATATTACCGTAAAATAATATAATATTAATATTAAATGTTGAGATGTCTAATTCGGCAGCTATGATGTCTTATTAGGCAGCTATTATGTCATATCATCCGGGAAATGATGTCTTCTTCCGTTACCGGTGAGAAAACATGGAACACGGTAATTTCAAATCTCATAGTTAATGGCGTGTTATCTAGTTTTTATTTACATCGCGGCTGAGGCATGAGACAAAGTTATTCCATACGTCAGTCGTATTAGTAAAGTGACTAACATTTAAATCAGCCGTGAACAAGATATGTAACCAACTGTTGATTATAATCAATCCAACGGATATGGTTGTTTCAGTCTTTTTAATTTCTTTTTTCTCTTCATATGTGTTTTCTTTCTCTTCTTCCTCTTCGTCTTTAAATGATGAAGATGATTGATGGAGAAGATGATTACTAACTAATAATCAAAATCAACTAGGTTATATCGGTTAAGCCCTGACAAATAAGAACTGGTGACATGGATGATGACATGAGAAATTGGTAAATCATCCCCATATGAACACATAACTCAATCTATATAAGTCAGCTGTTAAGTACAACGTAATTCAGCCTTATTTGCTTCATGTGATCCTCGAATAAAAATTTTGTATTATACGGCTGACTTACGAGTTTTGGCTAATAATATTTTCTTTAACGACTGATTTTTTATTGTAATACGGCTGATTTAAATTTAATATTTGGTTGAGTTACTATTTCAGACTTATTTATTGAATATAATTTGTCTAATACAGTTGAGTTCTATTTTAATTATGATTGTGTATTGAATCAAAGAGATAACAAATGATATTTCAGTAAGACAACTCGCAAGATTACAAAGGCTCCAAGGCCAATCGAACGATCTAAAAAGGCACAAACGCCAAAACAAGCGAACATAAAAATGAAGAATTCTGAATGCAGGAAAAACATCGAAGATCGATCTCAGTTAAGAGTAGAAAAGTAGAAGACCAAAGAAATCTGGAACGAGAACAGAGCGGAGTCGGTGAAGCGTGCCGCTCCAAAACAACCGCGCCCACCACTCCACGGCCCGAAGATCACTGTCTTGAAGCTTGAATAAATCACAATCTTCTATAGGACAAGAGACCGTCGGTGGGCAAAGATACAATAACAAGAAGATGGTACTCGAGCAGTATGTTGAAGATGTCATTATCAGACTCCATGAGAAAGCCTTTCTGAAAGTTGGGCGAGAATCCAAAGAAAAGGCAAGAGAAAGAGAATGAAGAGGAACATAGAACCAAGAGGAAGAGAGGACGAAGAGGAAGAAAAAGAAAAAGAAAATATTGTTCTGCCTACCATGAAGATACGCATCTCCCTTTAATACGAAGAGGAAGAGAAAACGAAGAGGAAGAGGGAGAAGACAAAGAGGAAGAGAAAAAAAGAAATTAAAGACTAGAATAATATTATCAGTTTGATTGATTATAATCAACGACACAAGACGATGATCCAAGTTCTTATACCTCGGTAATACGACATAATAGATGTGTGATAAGACATCATAACCATGTAGTAGGACATTATGTATTATTCAGAGTGATTTACTGATTATATTTCAATAGTATAACACTCACCCTGCGGCTGAATTACGTTGTACTTAATGGCTGACTTATTAAGATTGAGTTATGTGTTCGTATGGGGATGATTTACCAATTTCTCATGTCATCATCCATGTCACCAGTTCTTATTTGTCAGGGCTTAACCGATATAACCTAGTTGATTTTGATTATTAGTTAGTAATCATCTTCTCCATCAATCATCTTCATCATTAAGGATTACTCTTACGTAATTATTGTTTCCGGTAAATGGGTGAAGACAACTAAATATGTATTCGATCCCGACAGTAGAGGATCTAAAGTTCTACATATAGGTGCGGAAAAAACATGCCACAAACTCGAAAAATCGTTATTCGATGATTACAGATTGAATCAGTCGAGGTATCACATTCAGCTAAGCTAAATGTTCTCCATTAAAGTCTTGAAAACAATGACGAAGGATACTCCACCAGTTTATGTCTCTACTACTCGGCAGTTGCAAAGTTTTCTAAGCCTAAGGAAAAATGATAATCTACATATTTGCGTGGAGATTACGGAGAAAAAAGATGGCCAAGTTAGTATGAATGACGAAGCAGAAAGAGAACGCTCAGACGTGGAATCTATATGCGATGATCATAGTGGTTTCCGTTTTGAGGACAATAACAACGATGCTATAGTAAAGTGGAAGGATAAAAATATAAAGTAGTCGGAGAAGATGAAGTAGTATAAGAAGATGATGAATTTAAAAGTCGTTTTGATATGTTCGATGACTCTGATTGTTGTAAGCAAAATATAACAAAATCAAATACACAACTTCACCATCGGATTTAAACGGATTTTAAGACATAATCCTGATACATATTTGTTATGACAAATAATTAACTCCATTCAAAATTTCATTCTATATGTTACGAAATATATAAGATACTATAAAATCTAAAACTTTTGTCAAACAAACTTTTCTGCATATAAAGTAATCATAATAACTTAATTATTCTATATATAACGTAATTAAAATCTACTTTGTTATAACACCCTAATTTTTCTATTATAATAACTTAGCTTTTCAAACGTGACTAAATAATTTAATTAATTTTATATTTTTCTAGTAGTTTAATTAGAAAATAAATTTGTAAACCTACACGTGATATAAGTGCAAAATAATTTTTTGGAAATTTGTTTTTCTTATTTTTCCAATTGTGTTTCTATTACTAAGTTTATAATATCGAAATTCCATTTTTTTATAAAATGTATTATTAAAATTTAATTAAATATATTAATGTTTGTTTTATAAAAAGTAATATTTAACAAAACCAAGAATAAAAATACTACTGCTAACATATTAATTAATTGTTAAAATCATTTTTTTTTTGAATTTATAATTTCACTCTAATAAATCAAAATACACTGAAATACATTAAAGTCATAATCCATCAAAATCTTTCGTATTTCAATCTAATACATCAAAATCCAATGAAAACCTTCCAAATCCATCAAAATCAAAATCCATAGAAATCCATAGAAATCATAATCCAATAACACCCCCTTATAGTGTCAGAATAGCTCTCAATAAGCAGTTTGGTATAAATGTATTTATTTTGTTTAGGTTGAGTTATATAAATGATTGGACTGAGTTATATTAATGATAGGGCTTAGTTATTTTAACAATATGGCTGACTTATTATACTTTTAGATATGGCTGAGTTATGTAAACATTTAGGCTGAGTTATTTCCGTGGTAAATGACTTAATTCAGTGATGCGGCTTACCTATTTGTATGGTGGTGTGGACAGATGAAATATTGTAAATCACATAGGACGCTACAATGTGCATGGGAAAGCGATGGCGGAACACTTGAGATTATGTTTGAAAACTTTCCCTCTTACTTATACATGATAAGCAGGACAAATCCGAGTACAATTACGCGTCTTCAAATCAATGAGTTTGGAAGATTCATGTATGTGTTCATTGCCTTTGGTGCGAGCATAGCTGAGTTTTCTTTCATGCGCAAAGTTGTGGTCGTCGACGATACGTTTCGTAATGAAAAATACAAAGGGACACTTCTCACAACACTAGCTTAGGACGGTAATTTTCGGATTTTTCAATAGCTTTGGTTGTTGTTGACACTAAAAATGATGATTCCTTGCACTGGTTTTTCACGTAACGAAAAGTTTTGATCTGGGACGACGAGGGTTTGGCGATAATCTCGGATAGGCATAATTCTATAGGGAAAGCAATTGAGAATGTGTATCTACTTCCTTTTTGGGGAATTTGCACCTACCATTTATATAAGAACATTTTGGGACGGTACAAAGGAAAAGGGATATTTCGTCTAGTGAAGAAAGGGACCAAATGTTATAGGATGCATGAGCTTAATGGGATTTTCGAGGATATTGAAACGATTAATCCTGGACTTCACGGATACCTCCAAAGAGCTGATGACCAGATGGTTTGCCGAACGGAGAGAGAATGCTACATCGCAGCCAACCACGCTTACGTGTGATGTGGTGAAACTACTACATGTAAGTCAACCTCACACTTCATAGTCTATCGTGACAGTTCATAATTCATTCGTCACGTTTTTATTCTTTATTGATAACCAAAATTTAAACTAATAAAATTAGTCATGACAGTTCATAAGTCATTCGACACGTTTTTTATTATTTATTTCATAAACCAAGCTTTAAACTAATAAAATCATTCGTGAGAGTTCATATGTCATTTGTAACGTTTTTTATTCTTTATTTCATTTGCTCAATTTTAAACTAATAAAATCATTCGTGAGAGTTCATAAATCATGTGTAACGTTTTTTCTTTTTGATTATTTATGATAGGGTCGCGTTGATGCTGCCAACCAGTAAACGACATAAATTATTGATGCTCATAACACTCAAGTTACATATAGGTAGTCTTTTCATGTTGTTAACTTGGAAAGGAGAACGTGCACATGCCAACGTATCCAATAAGAGAAATTACAATGTGCGCATGCAATCACAGTTGTCGAGTATAGGAATGTGTCTCGTATATCCTTATGTAGTCCTTACTATAACAATGCTTATTTGGTGAATCCATACGCTGAATCGGTCATGCCGGTTGATACAGCGCAACAAGTTCCAGAGAACGTGGTGAAAATACCGTGCATACCCCCGTTTATTCGTCAACAACTAGGAAGACCTAAAAAAGGATGAAATCTGCTTTAGAGGTCGCACTTGAAAACAAACGTCCAAGAAAAGAACACACATGTTCTCGTTGTAAGAAGAGTGGGAATAATGTGAAAACTTGTTCGATGTAATTATTGCAAATACTACTGGAACTCAGTCGTATCATAATTTGTATGTTTTGTGATAAAGATGAGTTATGTTATAATTATGGTTGACTTCCTGATTAATTATGGCTAAGTTACTAATAACTCAGTCGTTAAATAGATAATACGACAGTGTTTCATGTTTTATCGTTATTAGTGCTCATCCGTACTCTTACCTCAGTAACATAATATGTCATCATTTGCCTTGTAATATGACATAATATATGGGTAATAGGACATCATAACCACGCATTAAGACATCATAGTTACGTAATAAGCCATCTCATCTTGTACTTTATTATTATTATTTAGGGTATAGTGTTAATGTGTTCATATTTAATATATTAATATGGCTGATTTAATAGTTAATTAGGCTGATTATGGAGTATTTATTTTTTGTCTTAAACGGTTGGGTTATGTTTTCTAACGGCTTATTACTCTAGACGACTGATTTTAATATTTACTGTATAAATTATGAAATGTTTACGGATTATGGATGATAATCTTTTCTTTAACAACTAACTTCCGGATTCACGGATTTTGTGAGCACTACAAGAAATATGGCTTTTCTTAGCTGCCGAAAAGCGCTATCGTCAACAACGATGACGTTTCCTTAAGCGCTCTCACAGCGCCCGTCATAGTAGGTCGGAGACTTTAGATCGCGTTTATATTTTCTGCTATTATATACTTTTGTACGATAGCGTGTTTGCTGTGCAATTGATCTAATTTTATAATAGAGTCTTTTAATTGTTATTAAACTATGGACAATAATAGGTTTGATATTTCATTTCTATAGCATTGGTTTTATATAA
>OVAO01004458.1:0-10202 GCA_900406285.1 Biscutella auriculata
TTTAAAAATATAAATATTTCATCCCACGCATAGCGTGGGTCAAAAATCTAGTTAAGTGGTTATTCACAAACACTCCATAATCATCTATTGAAAAAACTAAAGCTTTATCTAATAGAAAAACAAATATTCTTTATGACTGATATAGTTAGAGTTATATATTCATATATGTTAAGAAAAACGTTCAACTGATTTGCTCTGTTTTACAGTTGTTCATCAATCAAGTGTAACCGAAAATAAGATGGTCCAAGAATCAAATGAAGAATAGGAAGAAGATGAGAAGAGAAATGATTAGGAGGGAGCACACACAATCTTAACGAGTTCAGTGAGGAGTTAACGACCTCACCTACATCTGGCTGGGACTTTCCCCGGAATCCACTAACATCACCGAAGTTACACAAGATGAACAAGAAAACTACAACCCTTATACAATGTGTTTAGTTTTCTCTCACACTATCACTTGTAACTCACAGAATAACTCACTCAAGCATACACTTAGAATGATATTCACACGTTCTCTCTGCTCTCTCACTTTCTCTTCTTGGTTCTTCAATCCTTTAAGTAGACCAGTACCATACTGCACACAAAACATCATCATAGCATTCTTCCTCGAAACCGAGCAAAAAACCTCTGCAAAACTTCCTACAAAACCACTGTCCTTTTGGTGCAGTACCAACTAGCCGTTTGGCTCCAAGAACAGACCACGAGAGAGGCTCTGCATAAGGAACTTTGCCTGGTCACAAATAGCTACTGAGACGTGTACGAACTTTTAGTATTGTCTCATCCATTTTTGGCAAAGAGAGGGAAATACTCTTTATTGAGTAGAGTCTTCGAAAACCTCTAAACCCGCCAGAGTCTTTGATCTTGGTTACCAATTTCAACAAAACTCCACCTGGTAAAGAAGATCAAAGCCTGCGAGAAAGCAATAACCAGAAACAAGAACTTCAAAGCACTTCGATGATCATTAAGGATTCCAGCCCCAGAACATGAGCATTAACTACTCAGCCTTGACTCTCAACAAGTTCAATGCCGATTGAAACTTGCTAATAGGCAAGATCTTGGTAAAGATATATGCAGGATTGATCAGAGTAGATATCTTTAAAACTTCAACATCTCCATCTGCAATTACATCACAAATATAATGATACTTCACCTGAATGTGTTTGGTTCTCTCATGGAACAAATTGTTCTTTGAGAGAGCGATGACGCTCTGTGAGTCACAATTGATCTCCACATTCTTCTGAGAGTATCCAAATTCGTTCAGCAGTCTTTTAAGCCACAGAGCTTCGTTTACTGCATCACACAGTGAGATATATTCAGCCTCAGTAGTGGAGAGGGCAACTACCTTTTGCAATCCTGATTTCCAACTAATTATGTTGCCACCTAGAGTGAATGTCATTCCACTTATGGATCTTCTTTTGTCTGGATCTGCTGCATAATCAGAGTCACAGTACCCCTTTAAGATGAAATCAGAACCTTTCTCATAGCAAAGCTTGGTTTTCAACGATCCCTTGATATATCTCAACACCCATTTCACTCCTAACCAGTGTTCTCTTATTGGCTTGCTCATGAATCGACTGATAATCCCAACTGGATAAGCCAAATCAGGTATAGAGCCTATCATTGAATTCATGATACCCCCAACAACATTGGAGTAAGGAACTGTCTTCATGTACACATCATCATTCTTGAGCTGTTCTTCTGTGGCTACAACAATCTTAAGATGAGAACCATATGGAGTTGTAACATGTTTGGCCTGCTTCATTTTATAGAGTTCAAGAACCTTCTTCAGGTATTCTTCTTGGGACAGTTTCAGAACCCCTTTTGCTCTGTCCCTTATAATCTCCATTCCTAGTATCTTCCTGGCAGGTCCGAGATCTTTCATCTCGAATTTGATACTGAGTTGAGTTTTTAACTCGGAGATTTCTCTCTTGTCTTTGGCAGCAACAAACATGTCATCAACGTATAATAGCAGGTACATCATTGATCCATTCTTGAGAGTTTTGGTGTAAGCACAATTATCTCTTTGGCTTCTTTCAAAACCTATCTCCTTCATGTAACTGTCAAACTTTTCATTCCATTTTCTAGGAGACTGCTTGAGACCATACAGAGATTTGTTCAACAAACATACTTGATTAGGCTTGAACTCTTTCTCAAAACCTTCTGGGACTTCCATGTAAATTTTCTCATCTAGCTCTCCATGGAGAAAGGTTGTCTTGACATCTAATTGTTCAAGTTCTAAATCCTCTTCAACAACAATAGCCAACAACATCCTTATAGATACATGTCTTACCACTGGAGCAAAAATATATGTGTAATCAACACCTTATTGTGAATAACCTTTGGCAACGAGTCTTGCTTTAAATCTAGGAGCTTCCACCTTTAGGATTCCAGACTTGAGTCTGAATATCCATATGCATCCAATGAGCCTCTGACCTTCTGGTCTAGTTACCACAGTCCATGTATTGTTCTTAAGTAAGGATTCCATTTCTTCCATCATCCCTTGTCTCCACTGTTCACAGTGAGAGTCTGCAAGTGCATCTTGATAATTTACAGGTTCAAGCGCATTACCATCGACAGTTGTAGCAAGAACTTCAAAGAAGAAGTCAATGACTGTAAGAACTTCACTGAGATACCCTTCATCATCAAATCTCCTTGGAGCCCTTACTTCTCTTCTTGCTATGTCCCTAACCAGGTGATAGCTTTCTGGGGACTCAATAACTGCATCATCAAAGTGTTAATATCTGATCGATGATGATCAGCAATTGGTGTTTCTGGTCTAGGGGATCCAGGAGCTTCTGGTGTGGCTCCACCTAATGGTAAAGCATCTGATTTTCCAAGATCTAGAAATGATGTAGATGATCCACCCTGATCTCCATGCTCGGGATATTTAGCTAGCATCAAATCTTTATAAACAACATTCTCTTGGAATATTACATTCCTGCTTATCACACATTTGTGATCATCTATCAACCATAACTTGTAGCCTTTGACTCCTGGGGGATAACCAATGAGAACTCCTTTCTTAATTCTCGACGTGAGCTTCCCTTCATCTAAATGCACAAAAGCCAGACAACCATACCTTCTCAGGTAACTATAAGCAGGAGTTCTATCAGTCAATCTCTTATCTGGTATGTCAGCATTGATGGCCGAGGATGGTGTCTTGTTAATCAGGACAACTGCTGTATGAGTAGCCTCTGCCCAGAATGATTTTGGGAGACCAGAGTCACTCATTAAGCTCCTGACTTTCTCCAAGATAGTCATGTTCATGCGTTCTACAACGCCATTTTGTTGAGGCGTATAGGCGCAAGTTCTGTGCCTTCAAATTCATTTGTCTTTACAGAACTGATTGAATTGTTGATTGCAGAATTCAAGTCCATTATCAGTTCTTAGGAACTTGATCATTCTTTTAGCTTGATTCTCAACCAGCATACTCCATTCAACAAAAGCACCGTAAGCCTCATCTTTATGCTTCAAGAAATATACCCATGTCTTTCTTGAATAATCATCAATGAATGATATAAAATACTGACATTTGCTGAGAGATAGTGAGACTGATGGAGCTCCCCAGAGATCAGAATGCACGTAGTCAAGTTTCTCCTTAGTGTCATGTGTAGCTAAGCTGAAACTGACCCTTTTAATCCTGCCATTGACACAGTCTTTACATAGCTCAAGGTTGGAGATCTTCTTTCTGTCTAGGATTCCTTTCTGTACTAGTATGGTCATATTCTTCTGGCTCATATGACCCAGCCTTTTGTGCCATAAAGTGGTATCATCATAAGACTTCTCTGCAACTAGAGTTTCTCCACCTTCTTGTCTCCACTTTAACAGATAAAGAGTTTCGTATCTTTTTCCTTGCAATAATATCTGATTTCCAGCCTTGATGCTTAAGATTCCACCTTCAGATCCAAAGCTATAACCAGCTTTCTCAAAAGTACCAAGAGATAGCAGATTTCTGTCTAGTTCAGGGATGTATCTTACATCTTTGAGAACTACTTTTAAACCATCTTTATTCTTGAGCCTTATAGTACTAATACCATTAACTTTTGAAGTAGTCTTGTTCCCCATTCTGACTGATCCTTCTGCATTTTCATTTAACTCATCAAACCACTCTCTCTTATGAGTCATGTGATAGCTACATCTTGTATCCATGATCCATTCCTCTGCTAGATTTATATCTATAGAGGAGAGTGCTTCTGAAACGTATAACCCACTTGTTTCAACGAGATTTCCTTTACCGTTTGATGTTTCTGACTTGTAACTCCCTTGATCTTTCTGTTTATACTGGTTCTTGTTTCTATTTGGGCAGTTGTTTTTGAAGTGGCCTTCTTCACCACAGATCCAACAACCTTTCCTGCTTTTGGATTTTGATATGGATCTGTTATTTGATGTCTTATCTCTTTCTTTGCTTCTGGACCTTGAGTCTCCTTTGTCTCTTATATGTAAGCCTTCTGCCTGATTCTTTGAGCTCTTCGAACTTGAGCCGAACTCAAGATCTTTGGCATATATCGCATCAACCACATCATCCAGAGTTAATATGGTTCTTCATGTTCCATATTTGAGTGTGTCTCTGAGTTGATCGAACTGTCTAGGAAGAGACATGAGAAGCAAGATAGCTTGATCTTCATCTGACACAACAACATTTGTGCTTTCTAGATCAGCAATAAGCCTAAGAAAATCATCAATGTTTCCTTCTATGGGCTGACTTTCAGACATCTTGAAGCTATAGAGCTTTTGCTTTAAGTAGATTCGGTTTGGGAGAGCTTTGGACATATACATCTTGTCTAAAGCTTTCAGCATAGAAGCAGCCGTCTTTTCCTTGATTATCTTCTTTAGAACTTGATCGGAGACGCTTAAGACAATGGTGCTTCTAGCTTTCTTCCTTATTTCTTCTAAAGCTTCTGTTTCAGCTTTATCTTCTTCTTTTTCTTTCTCGCCTGGATCTTTACTCTTTTCAGAGATTTCCGTTTCTTTCAAGGCTGAGCTTAGGCCTATAATGTCCAGGTGTGCCATGAGCTTTTCTTTCCACAAAGTATAATCCCCATGTCCATCAAACTTCTCTATTTCAACTCTTCAGACTGACATGGTTCTTCAAGTTTGGATCTTCTATACTGAGTCAGCACCACCGAACCTGGCTCTGATACCAATCTGTTAAAAAAAACGTTCAACTGATTTGCTCTGTTTCACAGTTGTTCACCAATTAAGAGTAACTGAAAAGAAGATGGTCCAAGAATCAAATGAAGAATAGGAAGAAGATGAGAAGAGAAATGATTAGGAGGGAGCACACACAATCTTAACGAGTTCAGTGAGGAGTTAACGACCTCAACTACATCTCGCCGGGACTTTCCCCGGAATCCACTAACATCACCGAAGTTACACAAGATGAACAAGAAAACTACAACCCTTATACAATGTGTTTAGTTTTCCCTCACACTATCACTTGTAACTCACAAAGTAACTCACTCAAGCATACACTTAGAATGATATTCACGCGTTCTCTCTGCTCTCTCACTTTCTCTTCTTGGCTCTTCAATCCTTTAAGTAGACCAGTACCATACTGCACACAAAACATCATCATAGCATTCTTCCTCGAAACCGAGCAAAAAACCTCTGCAAAACTTCCTACAAAACCACTGTCCTTTTGGTGCAGAACCAACTAGCCATTTGGCTCCAAGAACAGAACACGAGAGAGGCTCTGCATAAGGAACTTTTCCTGGTCATAAATAGCTACTGAGACGTGTATGAACTTTTAGTATTATCTCATCCATTTTTGGCAAAGAGAGGGAAAGACTCTTGATTGAGTAGAGTCTTCAAAAACCTCTAAATCCGCCAGAGTCTTTGATCTTGGTTACCAATTTCAACAATATACATTCAACAATATACACACTTTTATGACTAATATAACAAAATATATTCATTTCATCTAACAAATATAGATCACTCTTCATCTTATATGATAACGCTTTCAAAAATTTTATCACTAAGGAAAATATTATATTTTCTACACTCATTCGCAGAAGTAGTTTTATAATAATTCTCATTACATAGCACGCTCAATTATTTATCTTGTCGAAAATTATTTTTTTTTTGGTTCTTTGGTTTCAGTGACATGGTTAATCGTGATCACTTTTATTATCTCATTCATGTACCTGATTTTATTATTAACCAATATCAATTACCTCTTTGGGGGATTGATCATTTTTCATTAAATATTTGTATTGCTCTTTTTTCTTCCTTTTTCGAGGATTTTTATTCTTGAAACCAAAGTAGTCTTTTACGTAGACTTTACAATATCAGGGTTATATTTTAATCAGGACATTTTCAGCTGGAGTAAGACATTTTTCTCTTAAAGATCATTTGTATGTCTGGCAGTCGAGTGACGACATTTTGTATATAAATTATCTTTTGAACTTCGGGTTCAAAATTATTTTAATGAGGATTTAATAATTCATTTATTCATTCTCACATCTGTTTATATCCATCATTAATGCTTATGGAATTTGATTTGAAAAATGTTTTGTAGGTTCATGTCCAACTATTCAAAAGTTTTGTAATCAACTGAATTTTATTAAGGATCAAAATTTGACATATTAGAGGAAACATAATATTCAATATCTTCCACTTCCCGTTAAAGTGAGATTCTCATATTTTTCCCCTCGAGATGATATGACTTTCGATATATTCATCTTGAATTGAGTCTCACTTTATTTTGTATTTAATCTTATTGTTAGATTTCATATTGACATGTCAAACTCCCAGTCCATCCATTTTTCTAGGCCTTTTAGCCCTTCTAGAAGATATTTCTATTTTAGAAGTTAAACTCATTTTTCTCATTTCTTTTTTTCACAAAAACTCATTTACATCCGATTGGTTTCATTTCTCATGGATATTTATGTTTTCTAGAAGATTATGTTTACACACCTCTAAAATGGTCTCCTTTCCACATTGGCACTCGAACTTGTGACCTCTCCTCCCTTTTGGGAAACAATTACTAGTTGTGCTGTCCGACTTGGGTTGAAAACTCATATTTTTCAGGATCATACTCTTTTTCTAAAGGATTCTCTTTATCATATTCATTTTTGGAAGATTCTGTTTACATGCCTCTTCTATAACTTTTTATCTTTGTTTTTTAGACATTTTTCTTTAAATAGTTCTTCTGGAATCATTTTATTTTGTTCCTCCAAGTATTTTATCTTTCGGAGATTTTATCTTTTGAGCTCATTAGCCTCCCCCTTTTTTACTGAACCTTATGTTCATCAACTTGTTCTTCTGAAATATTAATTCTAGATTGGAAGTTAACATCTGGGATATATAATTTCGTCATTCTATTAATATTTGTAAACACATCTGGTAATTGATTTGTCAAATTTTTAAATGCATAATTTTTGGAACTCCTAGTCTCTTTGATTTGTAGGAGGATAAAAAACAACAAAGAAGATGCATGCCGTGTAATATCTTAATTATCTAGACCTCTTCCAAAATGCACGGTTGTTACACCAAATTGATCTTGTGCAGCACTATATCTAGGAACTGAGTTGTACCAATCACAGTTGAATACAACGCACTTCAAACCAAGCATTCCTAGGTACTTAACTTCCAAGTTCTCGCGTAAAACGTTGTAGTATGTCACCTCGCTAGACATGGCTAATATACTGCAATTTGACGTCATATTTTCCCTCCCTTGACGGTTAACATTGAATGCATATCCACGCGTGCAAAACGTCATGTAATGGTCACAAACCCGTAACAGACGATTAATCAAATCTACAAACCATACTGGCACACGTTGATTCTACCTTATCCGTGTTTGCACCTGCAAATTAGATTCACACCCGAGGAAGTTAGTTTAAAAAAGAATATTGTCCATTTAAAATAACATTGATGATACTTACAAAATCATATAACCAATCTGCAAATCTTGTTGATTGGACTTTTGAAATTTCGTCTTTCGTCATAAGAGGAAATTCAAACCTAAGTGTTGTCGGATCCTGAAATTCAAAAATAAATAAATGAGATTTACTTGAACTTAAAAAAGTTGTTCTTAAACATGTGAGATATTTTTCTACCTCTCATTCTCTTCAAGCTCGTCACAATTCATAAGAATGTAGCGAAGCAAATAATTAGTCTCTTGATTCGTTAATCGCATTTCTGTCTTCCCTTTTACACTTAGACGACGACCAATTTGAGCAAAGTGTCGAGAACATGTGCTATATACACGAGAGGAGACAAAAACGTACTCCACTGTCAGCATTACAACCGGATCGCCTGCTCTTTGTTTGAATCTCAATTGTGAAATAATAACTCATAAAATTACTAGCTTCCTCGCTTATGCTCTAAGCCACAATAGATCCCTCAACTCGGCTAAGATCAAGGTTTTAACTTTATTCTTTAGATGAAACATATAACGCTCGAATAGATACATCCATTTATATTACACTGGCCCACCAAGTAATGCCTCTCGAGAAAGATGAATCGGAAGATGAAACGGAAGATGAATCGGAAGATGTTCCATAACATCAAAGAAAGATGGTTGGAAGATCTTGTCTGCGTGAGTGTTGGTTCCTTCAACTGTGAGAGACTGAGGGCATAAATCTCGGAAAAATGCTCATATACATGTAGTCAATAACGATGTCAATGGAATTATGTTATGTACGAATTTACATAACAATGTACAAATATGATTTAAAAATTAGAATATACCTGTAATTGCTTCGTGGACGAAATGAGGTAATAGCTCGTTAAAACAAAAAAAAAGAAGTTGTTGCATTATCACATGAAAATCATGACTCTTCATACCAGAAAATCGCTCCTCTCAACTATCCACACAATTCTTGAGGTTAGAAGCGTAGCCATCGGGGAATTTTACACTTTCGATTATCCAGTTGTAGAACACTTGGTTTGATGCCTTACTCAACCTAAAGCCACAAGTATTTTCCTATGGCTTTGAGATGAAGTGCCAGACGCGACCATATATTCGTCAAGTCATATCTTGATTTCTCGTTATCTTTTGTCTTCTTCATCACGTTTATAATCGTGTTCATGATGTTGTCGAATAATTTTTTCTTGATATGGATAAGAGCCAAATTATATCTTAGAAAATGATCTTTCCAATACAACAAATCCTAGTATCGGTCCAAATGAACGTGATGTCTAAAACTCACCAAAAATTTGGTACCCCTTAAACTTTATGCCATAGTCCAATTTATAAATTTTGGTGCCCTAAATCCTTTTACATATTTTGGTGTAGAAAATTCTTATTTTGCTTGTTTTATCCCAAGATCATTGCTGAAGCGGATAATATTCATATCTGACAACATATATGTATATCATATGAACTAAATTTCGATACCATGTAATTATAAATTATAAATTTTAGAATAAATTAGTAACGAGTAAATTGAAACAAGATTGCTTTATATTGACAAGTAGTTTTATAAGACTATAATATCAACATTTAAAAAATCAGAAGAACAAACATGGAAAGCATGCATAAAATGTCATTTCATCAAAATTTGTAGTTGGTGATGACTTACTAGAATCTCACACTATTGTTTTTTATAATTTATCAGTTCAGCAGTATAAAATACTCATAAAATNATAATTTATCAGTTCAGCAGTATAAAATACTCATAAAATTACACTGTAGTATTAAACTGTGGGTCATGTCGTTTGTTAAACTATTCCGACATAAGTGCAGTAGTTAACTGTTAGAACTTTTTATATGGTTGGAGTTGGGACAATGAAATGAATGCTCGTGACTTGTTTTCTTTTGAAGTTTCAACTCTTGACTAATTCATTTAACTTACTATTAGAGACAATATCACACGACATAGCTGTAGTTTGTAGAATACGAAGCCCAACAAACATTTCAATTTATGGGCTTAAACAACTGATAATCCATGACTATCACATTATTTACAAACTTGCAATAATGCCCGTTTTGGTGTCAGATAAAATTCAAACTCAGATTCAAATTATATTATTATTTTTTTGCATGCAAACTCGTAACAAGAGTTTATTTTCTGGATAGAAATGTTTTCAAATAGTTTGATGATTCCTAGAGAAAATTAATTGTCTATACTATAGTAATTAAACAATGGTCGTATATAATCAGTCATGTGATCGGTTAAAAACGGTAAACAAAAGTGGATCTTACATTTATTAATTGGTTATGAAATCTATGGACACATCACTTGAATACTTAA
>OVAO01004459.1:0-10202 GCA_900406285.1 Biscutella auriculata
CTCGAATGTTTTGGTAAAGGGTATTTACCAAGGGATTGGACTTATCTATATCGGATATTCCCTAGATCAAGGATAACATATAGAATGTTGATTAACGAATAGCAAACCCGAGAATTAAGCCGCCCGAGTCGATAACCAATTTCCATCCGCTTAGTCCTTTATTATAATCTTCTTAAAACATCATTTTCAACTTGCTTGCTTGATCATTAGTTTACTTATTGCAAGATGTGCGTTTAGTGACAAAACAAATCCTATCTTGATTCACCTAGACTTAATATATCTCTTTATAGAAGTTGTGCTTGAACAATTGTCCCAATTTGGTTCGATACATCCCGGATACTTGTATCCAAACCCTATACTACATTTGATTATAATAGTGGTATTAGTCTCCTCCTTAACTCAATAGGGAGTGAGCTAAAATCCTATTATCATCTAGGACGAGGATGTCTATGGAAGAAGTGGAGGGAAAAATGGAGAATTGCAGATCATTGGATGTATTTGCACTAGGACCAACTTAGGTTGTGAATTTATATTATAACAAGACGTACACAAATTCAGTTAAATTTTTTTAGTTAATTTTAGATTTTTAATCATTTTAATTTGTGAGTAATTGTCTTGACAAATTATCTCTCTTGCAGGTTAAAGTAATGAATTATGGGAAATTGTATGGACGTGGTTTCTTCTTCTTACAACATTGAAAAAAAACAGAAAACGGACTATTATGGGACTCGAATCCACAATCCAGACTTCTAGCTACAAGTGCTTAATCCATTATACCATGTTCTCAATTTGTCTGTAACTTAGTAAGTATATATAAGTATTAATATTATATTTATCTCCGCATCAACATAAACGACAATAGTAGCATCAAATGACATCCTAAGATCTTCACATCAACCTAAATGACAATAAGATACAACTTCCTAAACGATAATACCAGTAACGAAAACAAATTTTATTCAAAGATAGAAAATAAATAAGTAACAAAAATAAATAAAACTAGTAAAAAGAATCCAAAAGTATTGCAAGATAACAACATGGAGTGTATGATTACGAAAGAGAACATGTACTACGATTGTGTCCAACTTGTTTACATAATGATTAGCGATGCTCTTTTCTTGGTCGATTGTTACTTGTAGTTCTCTCTAGAGTTGATTTAATTATGGAGTTTTTAGGTCTTCCAGGTGGTTGGCGTTCCAAATGTGGGAAACACACCCTCTTTAAGACATGCTCAAGTATTGGTAAATCATCATTCTTGGACATGATAGCTGAAAAATATGCGTTAAAAAAAAAAATTATGGTAGTAAGGATGACATAGAGATATAATAGATACTTGTTTAGCTTCGACTGCAGCAATTGCATGTACGTATGGAATTTTCTCTAAGTCAAATCTACGACAAGAACACCTCTTTTCTACCAGATTGACAATATGCAAAGACGATACACTTGTCACCTAAACTTGATGCACATATATTGCTTGTACAATAAGCTTCTTAGCATATTGTATATGTGTCTGTCATGAAAAAATTGGTCAGAAGTACGTAATAAAAGATTGATCATGTATAAATTAGAAATTAGAAATTACCCCTAAGAGCTTCTCCACACCTCGTGTAAGAGTAGTTTTCATCAACTCTGCATCATTTCGGCGTGATGCAAACCATCTTGTCAACATCAATCTGATTGCTTCTAAAAGGTGTACGATTGACAAACTCCTTGCATCATGAACAGTTTATTTATAGACTCAACAATGTTTGTTGTAGTAATATTGTACCTATCACCAGGGAAATGTACACGCATCCATATTCTTACATCAGCTTGTTGTAAGTAGTTGTGTAATGATGGGTTTAATGCTCCAATAGCATCAAATGTGGTCTCAAAATCAGATATTCTGTAAGCATTAGCCACTTTTAACTAAACCAAACACATCACGCCCTTTAAACCGAAGCAATATATTCTTATATAGATGATAGGTACAAATTCCACGACTGACCTTTGGATATACTTTTCCAATTGCATTTCTGATGGATTTATGCCTATCTGAAATTATTGCCAGTCCATCATCATCCGATATCACACAACTTAATTGCCTAAAAAACCATTCCCATGATTCATCATTCTCTATATCGACAGCTGCAAAAGCTATTGGAAATATTTGAAAATTATGATCCTGAGTTATAGGAATAAGTAGTGTGCCTTTGTACTTTCCTTGCAAAAATGTGCCGTCGACAACAACCACTTTTCTCATAAATGGAAATCCATTAATGCTAGCACCAAATACAAGGAAAAGGTATTTGAATATGTTACTATCATCTACCTCAAGACGTGTGAATGTACCGGGATTTGCTCTTCTTAACATGTGTAGATATGCAGGTAATTTCATTATACCCACTTACTGGAGAACCAACAACTAATTCTCGTGCATATTTAAGAGTACGATGAGGTTTCCAATAATCCATCTACATAAATCAACATAAAAATAATTTATCTAATGTGACTATATAAATATCAAATAGAACATGACATTAAAAAATAGCGCACCATGATATTGAAGGTATTGTTTATCGTTTGAGCAACATGAGATGGCAAAACTTTTGAATCAACTACACCGATATAATCTTTGTATAATACTCCAAGTATATCTGAAGTCGCTTGTCTTGAATGAGCAGAATGTTCAGTAACAGAACATGTATGTTCTGATACATATACACGAATAGTCAAATGAGGAGAATCTCCAATTGTTGAAGCTCTTACTTTCCAAACACAACCTTTAATCCAACACTTAGCAACAAACAAGGTGGGCGTCGACCTATGAACATCAAAATCGAAATGATGTATAACTACTAAAATCTTCAATCTTGTGACTAAAGCTTCTTTATCAAAACACTGCCCAACAACTATTTTCAACATCTCTAAATCCAATGTCGTATGTGGAGTCGCCATCTTCGGCATCTTTGGTACATATATGGGAGGCTTATCCATAAATGTGGTTGTTTTCTTGTCGGCATCATCTTCTTCAACTAATCCATACGTACTAAAGTCTTCGTCTTCAGATGTTTTTCCATCAGAATCATCACAATAATCAAACCTAGAATAATCATCTTCATATATGGACTCATCATTACCATCAACATCATGCACACCAATGTCTCCCTCATTCACAGCGCATTCATTTTTCTCTTTAACCTCTATACATAGTCTTACTCGATCTGATTTAAATAACCCCATAAACACACTAAATTGTCTAAAATTTCTAACCTTTACAGGATGAGTGTCAAGCACTGATTTCTGTAATTTCATCTTTGGAATCATGTAGCTCATTTCAACATCACATACTTGTTTATCCAATTTGTAATCCTCATACACCATTGAAATAAAATCATCAAAGCATATACTCTTATTTGCTGTTAGAAGTTTGCTTCCTCTTTCATTGTCAACATGAAACATCCATCGAGTTTTCTCAAAGATCCATCTACCACATACTAGAATGATATTCTCCATAAACTAATCAAGGGAGATTGATTACATGTAGGAATGAATATAATCAAATCATGGAAGATTTTGATAAAAACTTATTTGAGTTTCAGGTGGCTAGACCTAGAAGATGATGTTTTTAGGTTCAAATTTTCATAATGGCATAATCGTAATCAATCAATTAGACACATTAGTCTATCAATTAAGTCTGTTAAATAAGTCTGTATAATAAGCCTGTCACCAAACAAAAAAACATTGTACGACAAAAGTCTATTTTATGTCTGTTAAATAAGTTTGTTAAATAAATATGTTAAATAAGTCTGTTAAATAATCTTGTTATCACGTTGATAATAGTATAATAATTATATTTTGACTCGAAATAAAATAGACTTACTTACAAGTCTGTCATCAAAGCCCGCTAATATTTAAGTTTGTTACCATTTAAAAAAAACTGCCACAAAAAAATAAGTCTATTTTGAAATCATTAAATTTGTGGATTAAGTCTATTTTAAATATATAAGTCTTCTGATACTAGAACTAAAAGTCTATCATACAAAAATAAGTCTATGAAAATATTAAGAAAATTTTCAACCCGTAAAAAAAGTCTGTCGTTTGCAATATGTCTGTCATATCGCAAAACAGACTTATTAAACTATAAACAAATTTTTAGAATAAATCTGTTTTTAAATAAGTCTGTCATATAAGTCTGTCAATCATATTAAATTTATCATTTTAAAATAAGTCTATTTTTATATTAAGTCTATTTATTAAGTCTGTTACGTTTTTTACTATGGCAATACTGTAATAAAATGATAAAATTTTGCTGATGTGGAAAAAAATTTAATGGCAATTTTGTAATTAGATTTTTTTTAAGAAAGACTAAAAGGGTATAATAGGCATAAAAAATATTTCAGTAACTCAAAAAAGAATTGTGTTATATTAGTAATAAACTATAAATTTTGAGTCAATCTAGTAATCTTTCCTTTAATTAAAGAAGTAAAAGAAGAAAATTAAATATTGTTAAAGTGTCAAGAGAAACAACAACAATAACCATATCTTCTGTTACACAATTTTTGTTTGGATAATATTTTTTGGGATTTTGAAGGTGATGAATTAAATTTACCAAACTATTAATGTTGTTGTAGTATTTAATCTTGTAATAATTCTATATTCGTATACTTTTCAAAATCTTTTTTCGTTAAGTTTTTTTTTGTAATATTGTTGTTGTTGTTTAAAATTAGTTTTAAAATATTTTAAATTTTGTTTATTAAAGAAACACTTATCGCTCTAAACCTCTCTTTTCTCATGACGATTTCCGGCGAGATCTCCGATGAGGAGTGAAGAGCGGCAGAGTCAAATCCACCGCCATCTTCTGGTCTACAACGCCCGTGCACCACGCTCTGTCTTCCCTTCCCTTTCCAGTGCCCAACGAAGCTTCGCCAAAGGAGGGAGTTCCTTCGTAGACCCTCTCTCCGGCGGTGAAATGCTCTACTCCGATCTTTCCCAATGGTCGGTGGTTCTTCGATCTCACCAAGATCCCCGCGACGGCCTCTGGTAAGCGTCTCCTCCTCTCTGTTGCCTTGTGTTTGATCTTAGACGAAGTATCCCAAGATCCTTCTCTGCCTCTTCGAGGGGCCTTCGTGCGGTGGGTCTTGTTTTTTATCGAGCGGTGGTGGCTAGGCCTTCAAGCTCTCGTGGCATAGCTCCTCAGCCCTGGTGGGTCGCGTCCTGTGCATGTCTTTGCTTCCGACTAGATCTGTCCGGTTCGATCCCGTTGGTATATCTGGGTGATGGCTTCTTCCTGTTCGTCAGCTCTGCTTCCTCGGTTTGGCCTCCGATGTGGCGTTAGGGAAAAGTAGTATGAAGATTGCGCCTCTCTTACTGTTCACTCATGGGACCAAGGCTGCTTTCATCAAAACTGGGGGTGGTGGCGGCGGCTCGACCGTCGGGTAGCTTCAGTGGTGGCGACGGCTTAAGATGAATTTTAGGGTTAGGGTTCGTTTTGTACCTAAGCCCTTTAATCTCATTTCCTGGGCCTGTTTCTGGGCTTTGTAATTGAGCCTCGTTTTTGGACTTTTTATATTAATTAATGAAAATCTTAAACAAAAAATGTTCTATTTAATTTTATTTCTAAAACATAAATTTTAAAAAATGAAATATTAGTGAGTTATTAATTTTGTAAGGATTAAGAAAAGAAACGGAAAAGTATTTAAGAAGCATAAATATAATGTGTAGTTGTACGAATCAAAATATGAATACAAATTTGAAATTTTATATTTGAAGTTATAAAGTGTCTATGCTTTAAGGGGTTGTTATTGGATTATGATTAAAATGTATTTTGATATATTTTATTTCAATGAATTTGTAAGATTTCTATTGGATTTGATATATTAAAATAAATTAAGATGGATTTTGGTGGATTATGATTTTAATGTATTTCTATATATTTTATTAATTAATGTGAGTTTATAAATTCTAAAATAAATATATGACTTTTAAAAATTAATTTAGTATGTTTCTTTCCACAGTAAAAGCTTTAGATTGATAGGGGGTTTTACAAAGAACTACAACAAACGGCGGTTAACGAACAACCCCGTGAAACAAAGTCGGCGGTTTACAAGAATAACCCCGAGGAACAAACATAAACCAAAAGAAAACGACATGAATCAGAAAACAAAAAGCTAACAAGAGATACGAGGGATGAGAAGCCGAAGATGGAGGCTGAAGCAAAACCACATGTGTGCCGCTTTACTGAGAAGACCACGAACGCCTAAGGCAAGTAGATCATCTTCCACCCGATGAAGCGGGTCGATCCAAACAGGCAACAATATACAGAACAACTGATCTTGGAAATCTTGGATTACAAACCGGACATTAACTAGGACTTTTACCAGAGTTTCCTAGGCACGAGAAAAGAACCGCTTGAAAGACAAAACACGTCCGGACTATGGATGAGAGCCTCTAGCCATAACTAGCACAAACCTCTACCAATGCAAGCTAAGCCCAAAACAAACCTAAAGCGTCGAGGTAAAGGTCGCAAAGGAAAAATCCAAAAACCAGTCGAGAGAACCTAAACCGGAAACGATGTGACATCCCTTTCCTACCCTATGCACAGAATTGGCCAAAGCAGAAACCAGAAACAACCAAGAGAGGCATCCATACCTTCAAACCGGATCCAGTCGAGCCTCGCCGAGACCCTTGCCAAGAAACACCACAAGCCACCGAGGAAGTTGCAAGACGAGCAAAAGGGGGGAGGCCGACGCCTCCAAATAATGAAAACGAAACCAAGGAGGCCGGAGAAGGACTGTAATGTCGGAGAGCAGGAGAAGAACATAATAAAGAATTAGAACTGTACAAGCAAGGAGATCGGGGCCTCCCCATACCGATGTTGTCGAGGCCACCGACGGAGGAGGAGAGGAAACAAAGCTTGACGGCGGCTAGGGTTTACAGGTCATACGCGAGAGAGAAATTTCTTTTTTGAGTCAATGCATTTAATATGTTTAGTATTAGAATTTTTCAGTGTTCGTAATTTTATAATTATTAATTTCATAAAACAAATATTAATATAAATATTAATATATTTAATTATTTTTTAATAATATATCTATATTCCTATGAAATTATAAATTTTGGTACTAAAACAAAAATTTCGTAAGAAATATACCGGCTTTAGAGATATTTAAAAAAAAAAAGAATTTTGGTTATAATTTTATTGCTTATAGAAAAGTTTGTCAGATAAGAAATCTAGATTTTAATATAATATATTTTATATTTGAAAAATAATAGGTATTAAAAATATGATTAAAGCCATTTATTTATCATAAATATATTTTTATTGGATAATTGCTGAAACTCAAAGTTAAAATCATATTTTTTTAGAATAATATATGAAAATGAATTGATTCAGATCTACTGAAATCAAGCAAAATATAAAATAACATGTGTTTATCATATTTTAAAATATAAAATAAATAATAATCCCTGATATATTTTTTTAAACAATCATAATCCCAAATACAAGATTGGTAACAAGTAGCGTTTAAAAGAATCTAAATCGGGATTGCCATTATATTTTTATCCACACAATTCCTTTATTTATTTTTTATAAAAAAAAGTAACACTGTTCCAATACCAACGCATATATTATTCTCCATTAAATCCTTCAACTTATTCCCTTCAACAAAAACATTCTGTATTAGTATAAGAAAGAAATAGAAAACCCATATTCCCTTCGAATGATCCAGAAATCATTGATGTATCAGCCAAATTGAATCTACACAAAAAAGAAATAAAAATGGCAATATATAATAATGGGTGGTGACATGACTTGCTAAGTGAGGGACTTTTATTATTGTTAATTAGGCTCATAACTGAAAGCAATTGCAACCTTGTCGATTCCATAGTTAATTACTCTTTGTTTATAAAAGCATTTGATAAGAAACAATATGACTTTATAATATAGGTGAATCTCCGTGGATTTTATATTAGCTAACTTTCAACATTTTGGGAATAAATAAGTTTAAATGATACAAAATCAGTAAAGAACCCGAACATCAAACTTGTCCTGTATAGACTACATTATACTATATTACTCATATCTAACCTTAAAAAACCATATATCAAACTAAAATCAATCTAACTTTCATTATTAGTTAATTAAGTTATACTAAAAATTCCCTTTACATATGAAAATAACGAAAAATGCCATCCGTGCTTGGTCATTTATTAGTTGGTGCTAATGTCTTTAATGTGTTACATAGTAGCTTCATTATTCATTGTAGCTCTGTTATTTTATCACTTTGTTTATTATAAATTTTCTAGAAAAATAAAGTTGAGCTGAGAAACTAAGATATTTTATTAATTTTTTAATCTGATATCCGTGAGAGAAGAAGAGTGGACGAATGAGAGAGACATGGGAAAAGAGATATGTTTTTTTCTTTCCAATAAGAATTCTACACGTGTTGGTTTTAAATTGCTCTAAAAGTTCAGGAGAATCAATTCTTACTTTTTATTCACTTTTTCTTTTTTAGTTGGGTTTAATGAATCCAAGATACTTTTTAGAGTTTTCAATGTACATGCTCTAAGATAGTGAGAAAATATTAATACTTTTTTTTAAAAATCAAAAATAAAAGTTGAAACATGAATGTAACTGAAAAGAACAATTTTATAAGTGGAGCAAGTAGTGAGGCAGTGAGTGAATCGTGTGATTGTGTTCTGCTGTCATTATTTTATAATTTTATTTACTTTAATTATTTTGATTTTTGCTTTTCCTCTGTTATGTTCTAATTATTGTTATTTGAGAGCTGGTTTTGCTCACTCGTCTCTTCTCTCTTGGGCCGTGTCGGAGTTCATCGTCTTCATCTCCCGGGCCATTGCAAACCAAATCCATATCCAGTTCGGTCAAGCTGAATAAGTCATTCCTTATTTCCTGTATTCTTTCCTCTTTTTTTTTTTTTTTTTTTTTTTTTTTTTTAAAAAAAACTTTTTTTTTAANTTCTAAAAAAAACTTCTTTATTAATATCAAACCGACCATTACACACAGTGCCCGATAGAATCAGCGAAGCAATATGTCTACCACCAACGACATCTTTAAATAGCCAAGTTGTCTTCTTCTTCAATTGATAGATTTTTTCGACTTCTTGTATCTATTATACAAAGATCACTTGATCAGTTTGAATATAGTGAAATCATATATAGAGGTTTTATTCCCTCCCAGATGTAGAAAAAAATTTCGAACATGGTCAACAAAGTATTTCTTGCAATTTACGTTTCTAAAACAATCAAACATTTAACAATCGAATCCAAATCTATTGAGTCAAGTTTCAACATCGAGACTGTACATTATTCTATCATAGTTTATTGAATATAATTTATATATAAGTGTAAATGTGGTGCCCAGACCAAAGAAGAAGTTAATACACGTCTAATAGTTGTGGTCGTGATTCTCCTAACCAAACCCTAAGCTGGTCACCACGTCCATCTCGTGTCCACTGTCTTTCTATTTTCTTTTTTTGTTTTATTAGTTCACATTTATTTAGATGATAATGTTTTCTAATTGTTTAACATTTTACAGGATGACTTCGATCGCATTTACAAAATAGACATTACTATCTATACCAAATGATCATTGTAGACGTTTTGGCTTCGAACGCGGAATCTAAACTAATCGTGTGAGAAAAAAAGAAGCGTCTAGAAGAAAATACGAAATGGTTGGTTCACATGTTAGAAAAGAAAAACTTAAAACTTCATCATTTGCATTTTGTTGAATAAATAATAAAAAGAATATATATACCTTAAAAAGAGGGAAAGAAGAAAAGATGGCATAAGAAGTGAGTTGCTTTTCGTGAATGAAAAGGCAAAGCATGAACAAACACCAACCACTCACTTGCTTACTCAAAACTCTATTCTTACTTCAACAAGTTGATCATCTAACTCTCACACAACCCCCTTTACTTAACTCTCACTATTATTCCCCTTCTTTGATCATTTTTAACTTTTACAATTCATAACAAAATAATTAATACTTGATTCAATTTTTGAAAGATAATTCCAATCAACAATATAGTGAAAGTGAGAGAATTCACAATTATATCATATTATTATATGTAAAAACAAAGACGACTATTAATAATGACAATCTATTAAGGTTGGTGTTGATGAAAACATTACTATGCCTTGAAATTTTAGATCATCTTCTGGTGCCGGTAGATTAAGATCCAACGATAGATATT
>OVAO01004460.1:0-10202 GCA_900406285.1 Biscutella auriculata
GACCCATTCTCTTCATTTCGGTAAGCCAACCGTTTAGTAAACTTGTAATATATACACATGTACAATGACTTATACTCTTCATTAGTGTAAGCCATCTAATTCATATTCGTTTATTAATCAAATGTATTCTAACTCATATAAAGTTACTCAAAGTTAAGGTAATTTAATTCATATTGAATATTACTCGTATATGCAGTTACGAGGTCCTACTAGGCAACTATGATGTCATATTAACCGGGAAATTATGTCTTTTTACGTTACCGATGTAGCGTAAAGACCGGTTCGACACTAACATCGAGAAAACATGGAACGTAGTAATTTCAAATTTCATATTTAACGGTTGAGGTACGAGACAAATTTATTTCATATCATGAACCCACTTATCATGGATATCTTTGTTCGTGTGGCGAAAGCTTCACTGTCTGATTACAATAAGTTTTGGGTTGATTTCTTCCCAGTTTAATAGAAACTTCAAATCTGAAGAAGTTTTGTCGGAATGTTCTCTTGAATAAGCTCTGTTTCTTCCAAAATTTAAAACGCGTGAAGAATCACGAAATTTTTACCGATTTATGTGGAAGCTTTGCAAGAAGGGAAATGGGCAAGCACTATACCGGATTGGAGCTGTGAGATACTTTGACCCATGGATACTTCAAAGAAAAGAGGAAGGGTTGGATCTTTTAACCCGCTTTGCCGATAAAGGTATACCTGAATCGGAATATCTGGTTGGGCTGATTCTTATCTGTGTAAATGGGGAAAGAAAAAGAGAAGGTTACGAGAGATTGGCAAGGTTAATGAAACTGACGCTGTCAGCAACGATTGAAGAGGTGGGGCTATTCAGGATAAAGCTCATGGAGATTTGGAAAATAGGGGAGGGAGGTATTAGCAAGTTATGTGAATGACGGTTGCAGATGTAAGGAGGATAAAGGTCGAAGTCTGTCACGTATGTTTCTGGTACCGGGAAGTTGTTCTTCTCTTCTACGAAAACCCTAACGAATTTGATAATAGGATATGAACTAGTCCTGAGATTTCAGATATCGGATCGGATACGGTTCGTATATTTCGGATTTTGGAATTTTCGGATATGAGATTTAAGATCCGTATGCGATCCGAACCAATATCGGTTTGGTTTCGGTTTGGATCTCGTCGGTTCGGATCATATATCAGATATTGTTGTGTGATCCGAAAAATATCTGAAATATTTTTTGGATCAATTCGGATCGGATTCGGATCCGATACGGATCGGTTATCCGATCCGAATTGAATAAAAATAACCGAAATAAGAAGAAAACCCGAAACAAATCCGAAAGAAATATAAAAAGAAAATCCGAAAAATCCAAAAAATCCAAAAATTTGGGTTATGGAAAACTGATATCCGAAATATCTGAAATCCAAAATATCCGAACCGAAAAATCTTAAAAATCCGAAAATCTAAAAAAATCCAAAAAATTTCGGATATCCATGGATATTCGGGTATTATCCGATTCGATCCGATATCCATGGATATCAAATTCCATATCCGAACGGATATTTGCTCCTATCCGAATCCGATCCAAATTCGAAATTTCGGATCGGATCCGGATCGGATCAAACGGATCGGATATTAATCACATCCCTAATATGAACTATTATCTTTATTTTTATCTTGAACGAATTCTACTTTATCTTTATTTGTCGTTTGATATCTCTAGACTTACTATATCATTTATACAACCATATTATAACTAAAAACCAGCCATCAGAGAAAATATTATTTTCAATAATTCGTTATCCACCGTAAATTATATATAACACTTAAATCAGCCGTAATAAACTAATTATATTCCAAAAACCAACCAGAAATAGTAAATCAGCGAGAACTCATAATCAGCCATATAATACAAAATTCTTATCCATTAATCAGTCGTGTAAGACAAATTACTACATCATAAATCAGCCGTTAAAGCATAAATTTACTTCGTAAATCAGCCTTAATTAATATTTATACGTAATATTAGGTTTAATGTGTTAATATATAAATATTTCTTATATAGTGCTTATGTATGTGTTATTCAAATTGTTGTGTTAAGGTGTCCCTTAATATTATTTACTTTTGGTAGGAAAACGTATAGTGTAACGTTTTAACGTTACAGATGTAAGAGAACGGGTCAGCACTAGCATCGAGATAACATGGAACGCGGTAGTTTCAAATTGGCAATTTCATATCTAATGGCTGAGTTATATAATTTTTATTTACATACTAACTAGGTTATCTAATCTTTATTTACGTAGATCAGTCGTGGATACCATAGTTTCTATTTCTCTGTTGCGTTTAATCGTAATCAATCCAACGAATAAGATTATTCCAGTATTTAATTTCCTTTTTTCTCTGCCTCCCTGTCTTCCCTCTCATCCTCTTCATCTCTAAAGGGAGATGCGTTTCTTGAGCGCCACACTTTGTCGACTTCGCTCCATGGCTTCTACTCCTCTCCGAGACTTAGAGACCATGACTGTGCCTTGATGTAATTATATTGCTTATGGAGATGTATCCACTCATGAAAAAGAATGTTCTTCATGACATGGTTTACTCCTCCCCGGGACTTCAACCATCCCCAATCTTTCTCCTCTTTATTCTCGCGTGCTTTGGCTTTTTTGTCTTTTGTAGGTCGTTAGATCGGCCTTTGGGCCTTTGTAAACCGTCGACTTTTCTTAATGAAATATCATTTCTATTGTTTTTTGTACTATTTCTTTTATCTAAACTGTTTCATATAAAGTTCATCTGCAATAACATTAGAATTTCAGCCATAAAAAGAACATTATCATCATAAATAAATCAGCCGCTCTGAGAAAATCAGTCGTATCAGACAACACTTATGATCAGCCGCTCTTTCTTTTTTTCTCTCCCTATGTGTCTTCTCTCTCTTTCTCTTTAAAGGGATTTACGTTTTTTCGTCGTAATCAAACAAAATTATCTTTCTCGACCGTTTCGTCCCTAGACTATTTTCTCTCGCCTTCTCGTCCTGCCTTCAGATCGAGGACCATTGTCTTGTCATTGTATCTTTACTGATCGACGGTCACTTGTCATTGTATCCTTACTAACGTGAATGCAACTTGACAGTCTCCGTCTGACTATGGTTTGGTGAAAGTGGGTGCTCTCGAGCGGCGTGCATCACCTAATTCGATCCATAGTTTTTCTAAAGTCTTGTGTAGTGCTTTCGATTTACGAATCCCTTGATGCAGAGTTTGTCGATGCTTTCTTTTCCCAGGTGTCAACCTTGACGACATTGCTTGTTGGAACATCTTCCTTTCGTTCTTGCACTTTCGGCGTTTTTGTCTTTTGTAGTTCGCTCAATCGGCCTTCAGGCCTTTGTAATATGTCGACTTCTCTTAATAAAGCACTATGTTCTTATGTCGCATAATCATTTGTCGTGTCATATAATCAATCTAACGGCCATGAAGAATACATCAGCCAAAAAAAAAAAAAAATCAGCCGTAATTTAAACATACGTTAGGTGTTAATAGTCTCAGCCAAATTTTAGAAGTAAATCTGTCATGAAGATTAACTAAGTCAATATTAGTCAAGCCATTGTAAAACATAGTCTGCCATAATATAACCAGAATGCAACCTTTAATAATAATATGGTTTCTTAAAATATTAAGTACGCAATCAAACTGTAAGTCACTTGTTAAAGAAAATATATTATATGTAAATAAGACTTCAAAAAAACATAAGTCAGCGGTTTAACAAAAATTAGACTCCGTACTAAAACAACCATGTTAAAGTAGAACTGAACCGATGGTAAATCAACCATGAAGCAACACACCGATATTTTACTTGATGGATGAGATATGTTTTATTCCAAGGCTGAGTTTTCACCCAAAATCATTTTCATTCAAATTCACAAAAATCGTTTTTCTCCCAAAACAATCAATAAAACGAATATTATGATCCAGACTTTTTTTTTTTGCTGTTCCTCTTCGTCTCTAAAAGGATATGCGTGTCTTCACGTAAGCTAAAAAAATGCTCATTCTGGAGCGTTTCTTCCCTAGACTCTTTCTCTTGTCTTTTCTCGGGCCTTCTCGCCCTACTTTCAGAATGACTCTCTCATGGAGTCTGATGATGACATCTCAGACATACTGCTCGAGGACCATCGTCTTGTCATTGTATCTTTACTGATTGACGGTTGTTTATCGTTGTATACATTTGGTTAGATGCAATTCGGAGAGTTGTCATTGTCGACCCATGGATTGGTTGGCGTGGAGAGTCTGTCAGTGATCATAAACCGTGACCAATCCATGGGTTCTTCCTCCTGGGACTTCGGCTGGCGTGAGTTCAAGAACAATACCCATCTTACAAGTATTTCTCGTCGAACAACTCAGCCGGAGAAACACCTGGAGTAACTCCTGGAGAATCCTCTCTTTTTATGTTCACGTGTTTTTACGTTTGTGCCTTTTGTAAATCTTTCAATCGGCCTTCGAGCCTTCGTAATCTGTCGACTTTTCTTAACGAAATATCAGTTCTATGTCAGTCATAATCAAACACAATCCAATCGTAATTAAACATAAATCAACTATAATACAACCAGAATTCACCAGTCGTTAGTAGTAACTCAATCGTAATACAACTAGAAGTCAACCGGGAATGAAAATATTTTATCCATAGTCTGCAAATTAAATAGAATTCAGCCGTTAAAAATCATTATTCCCCCGTAGAACGTTCAGTCGTCCTTCGAGCCTTTGTAATATGTCGAGCTCTTGTCTTAAAGACATATCAACTTCTATTTCTATGTTTCAATGCACAAGAAACCTGAATTCCATCGACGTAATATAACCAGAAATCATCCGTGAAATCAACCTTAATACAACCAGAAACCAACCTTTAAAAAAAATATGATTGTCCAAAATCAGATATGATAGAGAAATTTCAACTAAGTAAATTAGCCGCCTAGAGGCCACTTCAACAAAATTTTAATCATGACTCAGCCGTATAAGACCGAAATTATACTCCGTAATTCAGCCTTCAATACACAATATAAATATGTAAATCAATCATATTTAATTATTAAATCAAACCCATTAAGTCAGACCTCATTTGTACTAGACTAAACCAAAACACTAAATAATAAACATTAACACTACGTTTTCCCACGAAAAGTGTTAGAGTATTTTTCCCCAAAAAATAATATAAATATAATGCGGTATTTTAGAATTTCATTTTTAACGAATGAGTTATCTTATTACTTTCGGCTTAGGTGAGATATGAGACATAATTAAACCAGAATCAGCCGAAACGTTTACAGTAGGAGAGTTATCTTATTATCTTCTTACTTCCTCTTACTATCTTATTACTTATTATCTTAATAACGGATGAGTTATCTTATAACTTATTAATTCATATTCGTCTTTAAAGGGAGATGCGTTTCATACGAATTAGTTTCAGACCTTTTTCTCCCCTACACTATTATCTATTGACTTTTCTCTAGCCTTCTCGACCCAACTCTCAAACGGGTTCTCTCATCGAGTATGAAAATTACATCTCCGCCCTTCCGCTCCTGGTCAGTTTTCTAAAGCCTACCATCTTGTCATTGAATTCATACTGAGAGACGGTCACTTTACATTGTATCAATACTAACATGGATGCAATATAGATAGTGACCGTTCGCTGGGGATTGTTCGTCGGGGAGGAAGTTCTTGGCTATATTGCTTATGGAGAATTGTCAACTCATGAAAATGAGTGTACATTTTCTTATGGACAATCTTCAAGCTGCACAACTTCATGACATGTTTTCCTCCTCCCCGAGACTTCGAGCATCCCCAATCTATCTCCTCTTTATTTTTGTGTGCTTTGGCATTTATGTCTTTTGTAGGTCGTTAGATAGGCCTTCAAGCCTTTGTAATCCGTCAACTTTTTTTAATAAAATATCATTTATATTGTTTTTGTATCATTTATTTTGTCCAATCTGGTTCATTTAAAGTTCATATGCAATAAAATCAGAACTTCAGCCATAAAATGAACAATATCATCATAAATAAATCAGTCACTCTGAGTAACTCAGCCGTACCAAACAACAACTAGGATCAAATTGGTAAACAATCCAACGTCGGAGATTAAATTGATAAACAACAACTATGATCAAATTGATAAAAAATCCAACGGTTGAAGAGTAAACCAAAATAACTCAGCTGTAACTATAACTCAAGTCTGCCGTATAAGGAAAGTTAAACTCCGTAAATCAGCCTCTAATTTATTGCCACAGTAAATTAGCACACTTAACCTTATACTCTAAATAATATTAGCACATGAGTGACAATATCGTCAATAATGTTTTAAAGATTAACCCTATACCGTAAGTAATAATATAATATTACAAGTTGAGATGTCTGATTATGTAGCTATGATGGCCTACTAGCCAGCTATTAATGTCTTGGTAGGCAACTATGATATGTCATATCACCTGGTAAAGTATGTCTTTTTACGTTACTGATGTAAGAGAACAGGTCGACACTAATGTCGAGATAACATGGAACGAACGCGCTCGTTTCAAATTTCATATCTAACGGATGAGTTATCTTGGTTTTTCAAAATATTACTCATTTTCTCCTAAAACACTGTCGTTTACCCATTTATACTTTATGGCTGAGTTATGAGGCACTGTTAAACTCAGTCGTAACATATTTAATAACTCAGCTGTTATAACGTAGTAAGTTAGCCCTAAAAACATAACATAAATTTTTTATTGTCGTAATATGATGATTGGAATAAACTATTAGAGGCTAGCCGTAAAAACTATAATAATTGAGTCGTATATTGTTTAAATATAATCCAGCCTTTAAAAGAGTACATCTGATTATTAAGTAATATCGAGAGAACTTAAAACTGCTTTAAATAACCTAAATAATAATAATAAAATACACTATTGAGATGTTGTATTACGAGGATATGATGACTTTTTACCTTAGAGAAGTAGAGTACGTCTGAGCATTAATAACTCATGAAATGACAACTATTAATTTTAATTAAAACGTTATCAGTAAATTCACTCTGAAGAATACATAAATGTCCTATTACCTTGCTATGATGTCTTATCACACATCTATTATGTCGTATTACGAAGCAAATGAGGTCTTATTACTTACCAAGGTAAGTAGTTGAAACACTGTCATTTTTACAAACGCAACAGACGTAATTGTTTTCAAGGGCTGAGTTTTCACCCAAAATCGTTTTCATACTTAAATGAGTTTCCCATAAAAAAATTGTTCTCCCAGATAATTGGCTAACTCATAAGAACTAGGATCATAATCAATTCAACAGATAAGATTATTTTAGTCTTTAATGCTCCCTTTTTTGTGTTCCTCTCTATTAAATCTCTCCTCCTCTTCGTTTTAAAGGGACATGCGTTTCTTCACGATAAGCGCAACAAAATATTAATTCTGGACCGTTTCTTCCCTAGACTCTTTCTCTTGTATTTTCTCTGACGTTCTCGCCGAACTCAGCCGCAGAAAATCCTGGATAACATTCCAGGATAATATTGCTTATGGAGATTTATCGACTCATGCAAAAGAATGTATCTTTCTCCTAGCTTTACATCTTTATGATCGGTCGGAGATTGTAATCTGTTGCACCATTTATTTTTTTCCATTCTACCTCGTTTCACTGACGATGTCATGAAGATGTTAAACTAGGAGAGAAGATGCATTCTTTTGCATATGTGAGGTATGGCAGAGTTAATATCATCATACTATACAAAATCAAACACGCAAAATCGTTTTCTCCCAAAATCGTTCTCTCCCAATATCGACGATCACGAGATTCTAAGCAGACATGTTAGATATAGCAGATCTATCTCCTTTTTATTTTCGCTGCTGGCGTTTGTGCCTTTTGTAGATCATTATATCGGCCTTCGAGCCTTTGTAATCCGTCGACTTTTCTTAATGATATATCATTTCTAATGTTTTTGTATCATTTCTTTTGTCCAATATGGTTCATTTAAAGTTCATATGCAAGAAAATCAGAACTTCAGCCATAAAATGAACAATATCATCATACTATACAAAATCAAGCACGTAGAATCGTTTTCACCCAAAATCGTTTTCTCCCAATATCGACGATCACAAGAATCCGAGCAGACATGTCAGATATCACATATAGTTTACTGAGGTAGATATAGTAAGGTTGAGTTTATACTTTACAGCTGAGTTCTGGGATAATTTTGACTCAGTCGTAACAACTCTTACAACTCAGTCGTTATAACGTAATAAGTTAATACTAATATCCTGAAGAATGTATCCGTAAATCATCCATCAAAAGTTTATTGTCGTAACATGATGAGTGGAATAGACTATTAGAACCTAGCTGTAACGACTATTATAACTCAGTCGTATGTTATTTAAATATAACTCAACTGTTGATCGTAATCAATCCAACATATAAGATTATTCCAGTCTTTAATTTCTTTTTTCGCTCCCTCTTTTTGTCTTCTATCTCTTCCTTTTCGTCTTTAAAGGGAGACTATAAGCTGATTCATATTCATCTAATGTATTGATAAACATATATTTTCTCGCTATTGATATCTTTTTCTCTGGTGGATTATAAGGTTTTATCAATGTAGATGTCGTAGGGAGTAGAGTTATCGAACCAATCTCGGGTTGTAATAGCGAACTAGCTCTAAGTTGGGGTTGCTAAGTCTAGGTGGAATTGGTAGGGTATGTCTGTCACTAACAATCCTAATTAAGCAACAAACTGGAAATAAGGCGAGTGCAGAAATCAACTAAAAGTCAATGACGATAATAAATGTATAAATGCGATAACTAAAGGCAAGCATATGGATAAACGCATTGAAATGGGTAGATAATCTATTACTAATGATGTTTAGTTTCTCACTCTAGGTAGTCTTATGTCTAAAGATCTCAATTCTAGGTTAATTCACTCTCGTGACAGAAACCCCTTTCCTAATCATGCAACCACACAATCTCTTGGCTAATCACACAATTAGGAAGCAATGAGCACAATCCTATTCAACAATCTATCAATTCTTAAAGAATCTCTTGGAAAAGACTAATAAACTTCAAGATTATTTGATTGAGGAATTTCATCGAACACCTTTCGGCATGAAATTCCCTAAATTCATAGATAAGTTGATCAATCAAATCTAAGCATTAAGAGTAATAATCTCAAAGAAGACATATTCTATATAGTCCTAAACATCAAAAGAGTTCTAGATCTACCCAAATCTACCCTAATCGATAAGCTAAAGAAACTACTCACAAATCATGAACAAAACACTTGTAAGATTTTTGTTCATGGTGTGAGGAATAGAAAATGGAAAATGAAATTGCAATAGAAGTAATCAAAATAAACAAGTAATCCAATACAAGAAAATAAAATAGAAAAACTTAAAAAGAGACTATAAAAGAGAGAGGCTACTAGGGTTTTTGTTCTTGGTTCCTAGGGTTTTTGTTCTTGGTTCCTGTTTATAATGGACCAAATTTAGGTCTAGTGAAAGGAATATTTTGCAGAATATTCTGTTCTTCTGGGGCCTCCGCCGGTCAATGCAGATCGGCGGACGTGACCGGCGGTCTAACGCCGTCTGCTCCTATTAGTGCTCCACTGGTTTGTGCTCACCGGCGCACGTGATCGGTAGCGTTTTTCGTTTCGGGTCTGGTTGTGCCACGCCGATCAGTGCATACCGGCGCACTAGACCGGCGGTCTTCTCTCTGATTCTCCTATTTGGGCTCCACAGGTTTGGTCTGATCGGCGGCCTAGATTGGTGCTGTATTTTCCCGGACTTAGTCACTTTTTGCTCCTAAAACGCCTCGGATTGCTCAGTTCTTTGTCTTCTGCACTTGAAATTGTAGAAACCATGCAAATGCACCCTAAAGACTCTAAAATGCATCCTAAACTAATACAAAACGAATGAAAATCGAATGGTAAAACCGATAAAATACGCACACATCAACTCCCCCAAACTTAGATTTTGCTTGCCCTCAAGCAAACATATTATAAACTTAAGGTCGAAGTTTGAAATACAAGAACTCAACTACCAAAAGTCACTGATGAGAGCGTTTTAAAGTTGGCATAGCTACTCGTCCCATCATCCAAGCAATATAAACGTCCATCATTATTACCAGACCGAAGCGATCCACCTATTGCCTATCATACTTTCCTAATATTCAAATTAAGCAGGAGTGAAGCATGATCAAGTGTAAACACAAGGTTCTCAATTGGT
>OVAO01004461.1:0-10202 GCA_900406285.1 Biscutella auriculata
TATTATTATATAATGATCCATGCTTTTAAAATTTATTAATTTAAAAAAACCTGATTCAGACGAACAAAATTAACGAAACCAATTTGATATACAAATATACATATATATATATATATATATATAATATTATAATTATATGCAGTCAATGAATTCACAGTAGCCCATATGGTCATAACCTTTTACCTTTGTACTCTGAGTCTAAACAACCCAAGGTTCAATCCATATGTGCTATAGTTCGTATTCTATTTGTTTTGTCGCTACACAACACATGGTTTTTCACTCATTTACAAATTTTTCGCCATTCTACTCGCTTATAATATAACATATTTTGTACTAAATAATAAATTCAATAAAAAAATTCATTGATATTTATAAAATCATAAATATTTGTAATCAATTGTTGTTTCGGTTAAATAAGTTCGGTATATACAATATTGCTAGTTAGACCTTAATATTTCAAATTAATCATATCTCATATATAAATAATATTATCATGATAAAATGTATATATTTATTAGTATATAGTGATCAATGCTTTGTAAATTTATTTACTTAAAAAACAATCTTGATTCAAACGAACAAACTTAACGAAACCAATTTGATATATAAAGATACGTATATGTAATATTAGAATTGTATGTAGTAAATGAATTCACAGCAAGTCATCTGGTTATAACCCCTTCCCTTGGTACTCTGAGTCTAAACAACCAAGGGTTTGATCTATGTTACAGTTTGCATTTTATTTTTTTTGTCGCTCATTGGTCGCATTTTTGGGACCAAACTGCCACTCTTTAGATTCAATTTGGTCCACAGTCACAAAACAATGACAAATTTGCGATCAAAATGTCACTACCCAAGTTCAAATTGGTATACAGTGGCAAATATTTCACTTGTTTACAATTTTTTCTTCATTTTACTCGCTTATAATATAACATATGTCGTAATAAATGATAAATTCAATAAAAGAAAATTCAATAATATTGATAAAATCAACAATATTTGTAACCAACTGTTGTTTCAGTTAGATAAATTTGATACATATAATACATCCGTAGTCAACCCTAGCATTTCACATTAATCATATCTCATATATAAATAAATTTAATTTTGATAAAAATGTATATATTTATTAGTATATAATGAATATAAATTGATTAATTTCAAAAACAAAATGCTTTAAAAATGATATTAATAAAAATAGTAATATATTACAATTATATTGGTGCGTTAACCCAGTGGTTAAAGCATGTGTGTTTGATATAGGGGACATGGTTCGAAATCTCTCTCAAGCATATATGATGATTTATTTTAAGGTATCTTCGGTGGTGGGGGGTCCTCCTCTGGCAATAGTGATTCTTCTTCACTATCGCGGTTGTCAGATCTTTCTCCGACAGTCATGATGACCAGCGGTTCTTCCTTTGGTGGTGGTTATCAAGTTTAAATTTTTTTTTTTTAATATATGAGTGACTAAACTGTAACTTCTTCAACAGTGTAATCACATATTAGTCATAAAAAATGTAAATACTTTATGATTATACTATTGAAGGAGTCACAACATAGTCACACCTNAAATTTTTTTTTTTTAATATATGAGTGACTAAACTGTAACTTCTTCAACAGTGTAATCACATATTAGTCATAAAAAAATGTAAATACTTTATGATTATACTATTGAAGGAGTCACAACATAGTCACACCTTTCTGTGACTAATTTGCGACTACTTAGATACCGAAGTCACAATGTTGTCACACTTTTTGTGATTAATTTGTGATTACGATATTGGTGTAGTCTCAAATTGGTCACAAAAATGTGACTACATTGTGACTCCTTCAATAACATAGTTGCGAATTAGTCACACTTCTTTTGTGACTAATTTGCAACTACACCAGTATCATAGTCGCAAATTAATTACAAAAAGTGACTAATTTGCCACTACATTTTTTGTGTGACTAAAATTGCAGACGTTGTGGCAAATATTGCGGCTAAACAGTATAGTAGCAAAAACGTCTCAAATTTATGACTAAATTGTGGCTCCTATAATTTGCGACTAAGAAAATATTACTACACTATTTAGTTGTAAAATAGTCCCAAATTCTTGATTTATAACCACTTTAAGACTGTTTTGTGGTCGTAAATAAGCTATTTTCTTGTTATAGTGATCTTAATTTTTTCTTAATGATTTAAAACTCTCTAATTCTTTCTTCTATATTGTATTTACATAATTATTATTTTTAACTCAAAGAATATGTAATATATATGAACTATTTTTACAAAAGAAAATAGTAAAATACGTAAAACAGTTGGTAAAATACTTAAAACAGCTAGCAAACATAGTAAATGGTTTATAAGATGAAGGCAAAGTTCAAGCAGACTGAGGCCAATTATTGATTGAGCCTTAAACGACTAAGACTAGTAGATCTTCTTTTGATCCAACGAGTAATAAAAGACCGAAACAGAAACTTTAGAATCGTCGGAAAGGATTGAACCCAGTTTAATCCGATAAATATTTCCATGACATGAAAAGAATACCCTTCCACAACGAATAAAACCCATAACCCAAAGAAAGCTAAGCCTAAAGAAAACTGAAATTGCCCCGTCAAGCAGGCAAACCGTAACCGATAAACTAATAAACCAACATGTCCCAACCCAAATTACAGATTAAACAAGCAAACCCTAGGATTAGACCAAAACCTGCAATAGTGCCAACATACCTCATTGCATGGAATTCATCTCGGCACCACAATTGCAGTGGGGACGAGAAAAAGAGAAGACGCGACAAACAAATGCTGAGACTAATCGAGTGAGCAAAAGAACATGATGCTAGAGGATTAACTTGTCGCCTCCATAGCAGAGCCATGAAAGCTGGAGACAAACCGATGAGAGGAAAACATAGGGGAAACAACAACGAGCATACACAAGCGAGATCAAGCATAAGCAAACCTTGAGAACCAGCTTTGGTCCGAGAAGATCGAAAGCCACCGAAGTCAGAGCAAACAAGCTACACAACCGGAGGTTCCAAATTCGATCTTAGTAAGATACTTAGATCTGAAAACAGAAAATAAAAAAGAGTAAAATCCAGAACCGATGTACAAGAGAAAAATGAGAGAAACTTTCTCACGCCGATGTCGTGGAAACCGCCAATGAGCAGGAAAAGAAGACATGCTAAGGTTTTTGGTTCTCCGACGACTAGGGTCTTTAGAAAGAAGATCCATAATTAATTTATGTATTTGATTTTTCGTGTTATTTCTTAACACATTTTTTTTTGATAAAAATTGATTCTTGTAAGTGATATAAAATATACATACCTAACTTCGGACAAACGAATAATGTTAAAATAAAGCTAATTAGATTAATCTAATTAAGAAAATGAATATGAGATAAAGTAAAATTTATAAATTTTGTATCTAGAATAATTAGTATCCACCAAAAATTACTAAATAATATTAAAGAACATATAAATTTATATATTGTAGGAAATACTATGTAAACAGAAAATAATATACGAATTCTATAAAATAAAATAATAGACAATATTTAAATCCTGGTTTAATATATAGAGATTTGATTGTACATATTAGAAAACTATTATAATTTATTTGTTATTAAACTATACTTCTTGTTGTGCTATTTTTTTCAACTATATTATATTAATTAAACAGATCAAATCGGATTACAATGTTCCATGAGAGGACTCGTATAAAGGTGAAGATATACCGTACGCATACGGAAGTAAACCGCTATAAGGCGGAGATAAATCGTGCGATGACGAAAGACGACAACCTATCGAAAGAGGTTTTAACTAAAACCCGAAAATCGATAGAATATAATCTGGATGTACACTTGCCAGACCAAACATCCACTATATTCTATATAATCGACCTAAAGAAATAATAGTATGAAACAAGTAACCATAAAGGTTACATTTAATTAATACTACAATTGACTTTATTTTAAGACCTAAAACTGTAAAACCGAATAAAACTATAAACCCACAACAAAAGTATGAAGCTCACGAAATTAAATGATATTGTATTAGACACTTTGTATTATCAATAAACTTCTCTTTATTGATCTCTTTAGTCTCAAAACTAAAACTCATAAGGTTACCACAACTTGGTAACTCTTATTTATACAATAGATCCATCCCAATCCTATTCTAACTAGGAAACTCAATTTCCTTTTTATTGTTATTAGGATAAGCTATAATATATCTTAACTCACTTAATAATATATTCTCCTAAGCTATCCTAACTAATTTCCTTTTCTTAATTCAAACTTAATATTGACTTGTTACTCAAGTCAACATTCTCCCTCCTAAGCTTGAATTCCACACTCTTTAAGTCTTGAAGTCCAATGAGCTCCCTCATTTTCTTGAACTTGATTCTTCCTAAAGCTTTGGTCAAGATGTCCGCCTTTTGTTCAGTTCCGGGAACATGTTCGACTTCTACTTGTTCGTTTTCTACACATTCTCGAATGAAGTGATATCGAGTACTTATGTGCTTACTTCGTCCATGAAATACCGGGTTCTTCGAAAGAGTTATTGCTGATTTATTATCTACTCGAATTGTCACTTTCTTGTTTAATCCTCCTGTAATTTCGCCGAGTAGTTCCTTGAGCCAGATTGCTTGTTTTGCACCCTCAGTTGCTGCCATAAACTCAGCTTCACATGAAGACAACGCCACTGTCTCCTGCTTCTGTGAACACCAAGTAATAGGACAACCATTCAAGTAGAATATATGACCTGTTGTACTCTTCCCGTCATCCATATCTACGTTATGACTACTATCAGTATATCCAACCAAGTCTCGATTACTTGATTGTTCATAAACTAGTCCAACCGAGGCAGTTCCTTGCAAGTATCTCATCACACTTTTCAATGCCGCTTCATGTGATGTCTTGGGTTCGTGCATGTACCTGCTAAGTACACCAACGGAGTAGGATAAGTCCGGTCTCGTATGAAGTAGGTATCTTAAACATCCGATGCTTCTTCTATAGCCCTTTGCGTCTACACATTCCTCTTTAGGTGCTTTACATAGCTTGAGATTTGCGTCAAGTGGTATGTGAGTCGCGTTGCAAGACTCTAAGCCGGCTTCAACTAGGATCCGTTTTGCATATCGTTCTTGACAAAGGGTAATGTTCTTCTCACGTTGGTTCATTTCAATCCCGAGGTAATAGGTTAGCTTTCCTAGATCACTCATCTCAAACTTAGATGACATCTCTTGTTTAAACTTCATGATTTGTCCTAAGCTTGTTCCGGTTACAAGTATGTCATCAACGTATATGGCTACAAGTAATGTGTTTCTTCCATCGTGTTTCCTATATAATGATGACTCCTTCATGCATCGATTGAACTTTAACTCTATGAGGATCGAATTCAACTTAGTGTTCCAAGCTCTTGGTGCTTGTTTAAGACCGTAAAGTGCTTTGCTTAGTTTGTACACTTTCTTTTCTTGGCCTTGAATGACATAACCATCTGGTTGAGCTACAAACACAGTCTCTTTTAATTCTCCATGTAGAAACGTTGTTTTCACTTCAAGATGGTGCACTTCCCATCCATTCGAGGCAGCCAATGCAATCAACAGTCGAATGGTTTCAATCCTTGCAATTGGGGCGAACACTTCGTCGAAATCAATACCATATCTTTGAACATAACCTTTCGCTACCAACCTTGCCTTATATTTGTTTATGCTACCATTCGAATTCCTTTTCACTTTGAAAACCCACTTTACTCCAATAGCTTTTGCACCCTCCGGAAGATGTACTAATTTCCAGGTTTTGTTCTTTTCAATTGATTTAATCTCATCATCACATGCATCTCTCCATTCTGATTTTTCTTTTGCTTCTTCATAGTTCCATGGCTCATCATCTATGGAGAGTAACAAGTGTTCTCCTTCCTCCTCAGCAGCCAAAACATAATCGCTTAAGTACCTTGGTTTAGTACTTATCCTCGTCGATCTTCTTGGCAGCAGCTCATCTCCCTCTTCTACACCCGCTTCATGATCTTCGTAGCCATCTTCTTCCTCTCCATCGACGCCTTGATCACCTTCATTGAGTTCTCCAACAGCCGTTGGTTCTACTTCAGTTAATGCTTCAACCGTATCTCTCACCTCCTCCGCGGGAATAGTTGTCTCCGAGACACTTTCTCCTAGACCATGGTTACCAAATCTTCCAAAACTTAATTGAAACATTCCCGGGGCAGTTGTATCTTGTTGTTTATCTTCCTTCCATCGCCAACAATTATCTTCGTCGAAGATAACATCTCTACTCACAATGATTCTTCGTGTTGTTGGATCAAGTAAACAATAAGCTTTGGAGCCCGGTTCCGTGCCGAGATGGACCAAAGGTCGTGACCTATCATCAAGTTTCTTAGGATGTGGGTGTTCTATCTTGGCATACCCAATACATCTGAAGACTCGTAGGTGTTCTAGATTTGGTTTCATTCCCTTGAAAGCTTCATATGGCGTCGACGAGAGCAAGGTTCTCGTAGTTACTCTGTTGATTAGATATGTTGCATGCCTCACTGCTTCCCCCCATAGATAATTTGGCATGTTCATATGCTTTAAGATACTTCTAGTCATCTCGAGTAATGTTCGATTCCTTCTTTCGACCACGCCATTTTGCTGAGGGGAGTACGGAGCCGTTAAATGTCTAATAATCCCAGATTTTTGGCAAAATGTTTGGAACTCATGAGAGGTAAACTCTCCTCCTCTGTCCGTACGAAACGTTGTGATACGTTTTCCCGTTTCTTGTTCAACCAATGCCTTGAACAACTTGAACTTTTCAAACGCCTCATTCTTCTCGTGAAGCATTAACGACCACATATAGCGAGAGTACTCATCTATTAATACAAAAATGTATCTCCTTTTCGTAGATGTCGCTGGTGAGATTGGACCACACAAGTCACCATGGATCAATTCTAATACTTTCGTCGCACGGTAGCTAGAGTTTTTCGGGAAACTTTGTCTTGCTTGTTTTCCAAGTAAACAAGACGCACATATCTCCTTGCAAACCGTCATGTTTGGAACTCCTCGAGCCATTCCCGCACTAATCATCTTCCTCATAGAATCAAATCCAACGTGACCCAACCGTGCATGCCATCTTGAAGAGTCACTTGTTTCTGTCAAGTGAAGGTGTTGTATATTTTCAGCTCCCATCGTCACCTTATACAGCCTATTTCTAGCTCTCTTTGCATTAATAAGTACCTTCCCTTCCTTGTCATACAACAAGAGGTAATCGTCCTTCATCCTTATTTCACACCCGGATTCAGTAGCTCTACCAAGGCTAATGATATTGTTCTTGAGTTCGGGTATGAAATAAACATCACTTAGTGTTTTCTTCTCTCCTTTCTTATTCACTAGACTGATCGACCCTTTGCCTTTTATATCTATTCTTGAATCATCACCAAACTTGACCTTTCCGGTAATAGTGTCATCAATCTTTTGAAAGTAATCTCGATTTCCACTCATATGATTACTTGCTCCATTGTCAAGGTACCAAATATCTTCTGAGTGGCTCTCAAAATCTGTTAACTTTAGTGTCTCTTCGTTCAACAACACTTCCTCATTCAGCATCAACTCGTCAGCTTCTTGAGAGTCCTCTTCACCATCCTCACGTGTCTCTTGAAGTTTCAGCAGCCTGTCTGGACAGCTCACCGCATAGTGCTCTGGTTTATCGCAACGGTAACACACATCCTTGGACTTATCCCTTTGCTGAAAGCGTCCTCGACCTCTCCCTCGTCCGGTTCCTCGTCCTCTACTAGCATTATAATCGTATGAATTGGATTGAGTAGTTTGTTTTTCTGTTGAAGCATACATTAGTTTTCCTTGATCGTTTGAGTCTTCTTCTTCTTCAGCTATCCTTTCCTCAAACGCTTTCATTCGACCAATAATCTCCTCAAAACCAATCGTGTTCAAATCTAGCATTTGTTCAATTGAGGCAACCATATGAATGTATCGTTTCCGTGGAAGTCCACTGAGAAACTTCTTGACTAGCTTCGCCTCGTCCATCGCTTGTCCCAACGCCGCACACTTTGATGATATCTCTGATAATTTACCGACAAAATCATCAATCTTATCATTATCCTTCATCTTCAACCTCTCAAAGTCAGTCAATAGTGTTTGTAGGCGAGCTTCCCTTACCCTATCCGCTCCAACATGTCTTATTCGGACTGCCTCCCACACTTTCTTCGCTGTGGTGAGCTCTCCCACTTGTAAGATCATCGACTCAGGAATGGATTGAAAGAGTAATGCCATCGCCACATAGTTCTTCTTTGCATCGATCGGAATGCTTTTTGTTTCCACAATCTCCCATACCTTATGAACTCTTAAGGTCATCTTCATCTTAATAGCCCATACAGTATAGTTTGTGGAATTAAGCATAGGACATTGAATTGAAGAAGGAACATTCTCTTTCGCCTTAGGTATAACCTCTATCAAATCGCCCATGACTCCTTTGAGCTAGTGTCTGTGTCTCCTTATTTGATCAAGAGTTCTCCTCTTGTGCGTGTAACAAGCCGTCTGCGTCTCCTTAGCTGATCAAGAGTTCTCCTCTTGTGTGTGTTCTCCTCTTGTGCGTGTAACAAGCCGTCTGCGAGTTAGCTTTCTCTCCAAGTCGTCTCCTACTAGATCGCACAACTCTCTTTTGTCTAATGCAATATTGCTTCGATACCAATTATTGTATTAAACACTTTGTATTATCAATAAACTTCTCTTTATTGATCTCTTTAGTCTCAAAACTAAAACTCATAAGGTTACCACAACTTGATAACTCTTATTTATAGAATAGATTCATCCCAATCCTATTCTAACTAAGAAACTTAATTTTCTTTTTATTGTTATTAGGATAAGCTATAATATATCTTAACTCACTTAATAATATATTCTCCTAAACTATTCTAACTAATTTCCTTTTCTTAATTCAAACTTAATATTGACTTGTTGCTCAAGTCAACAAATGAAGCCTATTAAACACACTTCATGGATCCATATGGCCAAAAGAACACGTGGAGAGATACTAGACCTGTCAGCTGTGGTTGACATGAGTATACCACACATCAGTACTATGGACACGTGGCCAACAAGCAACCATCGAGAGATGGAAAACGTGTCACCGTCGATTTGGACGACGATGCTTCTCCGAAGTATAGAGTTCTAGTTTGCCGATGAGACATCTTCCTCACTCACCAGCGCTTTTTGCTTGTTCGTCACATTGTGCTTGTTTGCAAAGGTGAAACTGCGAAGAGGCAGATCCTCCACAGAGAGAACAAGACTTTCACAAAAACAGGCAACCCATAAACAGCAGCTCAAACAACCCGAGAGATGATTGATCTATGCGGGAGAAGAAAGACGATCTCCTCCAAAGATGGTGGCCTTTACCGACAACAACTCTTCACCGATCTCCAGTCTAAACTTTATGAACACCAAAAATGATCGAATAGACCGATGAAGGATTATTAAAACATAAAAAAAAAACTGAAAACAACACCAGCAAATTGCCGGACGTCGGAAGATTGAAACCAAATAAAAACCAAAGACGGTGGTGTTTAGAGAGAGGTCAGAGAGAAGATAAGTTTTCTCTATTCAATATGTCACATACGAACCTATTTAGAAATGTGTTATTTCTTGTTGTACTAAAAATTTGAGATAACAAATGGCAATGTATGAAGGTCCAAAACTTAAGAACATCTCCGAATCTCAAAATGAGTATCTTAGGAATTAAATATTAATTTTTTGTACTATAATTATGAGTTAAGAACTTCATTGAATTAAAATGGATCATATGATAAGTTCTTAAATTGAGTATCTTAAAACAAATATTAATTAAACACTAATAATAAAAACATTAATACTAGTAATATTAAANCCCGAATCTCAAAATGAGTATCTTAGGAATTAAATATTAATTTTTGTACTATAATTATGAGTTAAGAACTTCAATACAATTTGAATTAAAATGGATCATATGATAAGTTCTTAAATTGAGTATTTTAAAACAAATATTAATTAAACACTAATAATAAAAACATTAATACTAGTAATATTAAACACATAACATAAAAACATAAATATTAAACACATATATATAAATATATTAAATTATGATATTAATTTGTTCCGAATTTTTGTCATAGATGCTCCACCAAGTACGTTTTGAGTTGTTCATGTTTTAGTCTATTCCGAATTTGATTTCGGTTCGTCATCAA